>JBCJKH010062962.1:0-37054 GCA_039877255.1 Loriculus beryllinus
GAAATTCTTTCCTGTGAGGGTGGTGAGACACTGCACAGGCTGCACAGAGAAGCTCTAAATGTCCCATCCCTAGAAGTACTCAAGGTCAGGTTGGAAGGGGCCTGAAGCAACCGGGTCTAGTGGAAGTGTCCCTGCCTGTGGCACAGGGGTTGGAAATCAGGTGATCTTTAAGGCTCCTTCCAATCCAAACCATTTCCTGATTCTACGATCTGTATAGATGAGTAAGACTTATGCTTTGCATGTTTTTAAATCTTATTTCTTCAGCACCTTATTGATTGCTCCACATGTAAAAATGGATAGCATTGGTATGTTAAGTGCTTACATGCTACAGCTCTCAGTGTAATTTATGTTTGAAGGGAACTTCCATTGACATCCCTATACCTCTGAAGCGAGTGCTGGATTCTACAGAGATACACAGAAACAGCTGTGACTAAGAGAACACTGCTATGCAAACAGTGCTATCTGTAAGCCAAAAGGAATAGTGCACATGTAGAATACTATGCTGCTCTCTTCTTTCCATGCTTTATAAAGGAAAAAAAAAAAAAGGTGTTAAAATAGAGATTAACTGAAAGAATTTTAAAAAACAGAAGTGCTAAAGACAGCACAGAAGAAAGAGAGGCAATGGGGAACATAAAGAGATGAGTAAAAATTGTGAGTGCAAGCCTGTATTTCATACAAAGGAGGAAATACAGTGTGCATGTGTGTCATATTACACGTTACTAAACACTACAAATTAACTTCAAGAGGATTAGCTACAGAATGGATACAACCCGGATTTCCAAAACAAGAAGGAAAGTTAACCTAAGCAACATCATGTTTTGCCAGCAGAACTTGAGGTTTTGACCTGGTGGTAGGAAGCAAGCGAGTGCCTTTTTTTTTCCCCCTAAAAATCTTATTTTTAAGATCTATATTAAGTCTTATTGCATCAGTTTCTATGCTTCAGAAAGATTTTATAACTATCACATCCTATCTATCTTAACTCTTAACAATGTTTTTGCACTGCTTGTTTGAGTAGTTACGACATTCTGATCTTTAAAGAAAAATAGTCCAAGATAGTAACAAAACAAACAAAATATAAGATTTGTTTAAAACACTCCCTCACATGTTCTGCCACAGAACTTGTGGTCCAAGGGAAAAGAACACTGTAGAAAAACAGTTTAAAATTACATTATCCTTGCATGTCTTGGATTTATCAGACTACTGTTACTGAGCAGCTTATGAGACCTTTGTTTGGCCTCTGTATCATAGACAAAAAATGTATCACTTTGGTTAAATAAATACTGTATGAGCTTTGTAAGACAAGAAAAAACTGAGTATGAGCATAGATTTCTTCTCTTCAAACTGCTGTACCAGTTTTGCCACTAAGCTCGTACACTGCCCTCTCAGTAACAATGAAATTACAAACTATTTGTCTTAGAAGGATTGATTTACTTCTTTTATGTCCAGTAAATTTTGGCTGTGTTTCTGCTACTTTTTGGAGGTTTCCAGCAGAAACTTTAAATCAATTACCACTGATACAAAAAAACGCCTCTGTTTGGATTTTAACCTAAACCGAAGTTTTTTTACATTCCAAAGCACTGATTTATTCACAGGTTTCGAGTAATAGTCATAGAACAACACTTCACACCTCTGATTTAATAATCTCATCTGCTTTATTTTTCATTTCAATAGTTGGTTGATACACAATACTTCTTAGAAGTTTGCGATATCAACCCAACTTCTTCAACTTTTATGAGACTAAACTGTCAAGAAGACAATTTAATCGATACTTTGGAAACCGATCTTTGAATTGTTCTCCGATTTTTAACAAAATGGGTTGAAAGGAGGAATTAATGACAAGAACAGGACTTCCTTATAAAAACATAAATTAAAAGTCACAAGTGCCTATTACTAAACACATTAGCAACTTTGACATAGAACTCTAAGATGCTACAGAGTCCAAATGTCCAAACTTCTGACAAAGTTAAACTCGCAACAAAAGTACAAAATAAAGATAAAATATTTTTTTTTTTTTAAAGTATCTATCGCAGAAGAATCCATTCAATAGCCTTCAGGACAAAATGATTATTTACATTCACCAGCTGTCTGCTTCCTAGTCAGTATCTACTAACCACAGTTATAACACTTTTAGTTGAAACATCGCATAGAATCCATATTTCACCACAACTGCACTAACCCATCGATTTGATACTAACTTGACATACATTTTCCTACAAAGTTACACCATCCAAAGCTATGCCTGACAACTTCTTCAAGAAACTGAAGGCGCAGTTTTTCACTTTATTAAAGGCACAAATAAGCATAGGTATGTATATGTGAACACACATGGCAAAACAACTTCGCCTTTATCCAAAGAAACAGTAAACCTGTTACATGCTATATGTGGAAAGTTGGCGGGTTTAGATATGATTTCAAACAGGAATCTATTTTTTCTTTTTTTTTTTCACCCAGTTATTACTCGATGTACTACATTTTTATTCAATAAGAGCACAAACAAGTTAAAAGATTCAACACACACATCAACCAGATCACTCTTAATCTCAACAAAAGGAGCAATCATTTGCTCAATGCCTAGCTGCAAGCTACCTTTTCCCTAATGTTTCCATGGAAACAGTATCAGCCTGAATAAAGATCATGTACTATTTTCTATAAAACTTCAATTACCTTATTTTGATTAATCTGATCACCGTTCCCATGGAAATTAAGTTTAAAGGCAGCTGACTGCCTCAAGCTAAGAGCGATCTCTTTACTTGCAGATTTCAGTTGCTGGCTATTGAGCAAGTCTCAAAAAAAATCACTTTGGCTTCAAAAGAAACACTTCAAATTTATGTGGCATTTCATGAGGAATAACACCTTGCATTATACTTTTTTTGAATGCGGTAATTTTGATGGAAGCAAAATGACTCACTGCTTCAGTGGTAATTACTCTGAATATGAAGGCAAACTACTTTAAATCAGCTAGAAGCTTGGTTTCAGAGTATTGGTTTTCCAACAATTTTCATCTTTAGGGAAGCAGAAAGCATGTTGCAAGTTTATACTTCAGTTTATGAATTAGATCATTACCTACAAATACTTCAGAAGAGAAGAGCACTGAAATTCTAATACTCCTCTATATATATTCTGTACATACAACACAAGAGAAAGCCTCAAAAATTAACTGGAGACCAAGCTCTCCAGACAATGAAAAAAAGACTTACATTTCTTCCATGCAGCTTTCATATTTCTTTGCAGGTAATACTGTCCATGTCTACCTTACTGCTAGATAGGTCTGTAAGGTTGAAAACTTTTTGTATCATGTTTTGCCAGCAGAACTTGAAGCAAGACTGGATGATGCCTTTTTGAACAAGAAACATTCACTCAACAAGGGCATCCTTACAAAAATTAAGATTTCCTTGATCTGTGATGATCTGGATTTAAAGAATGACCAGTAACTGCCACCTATTATGCAGTACATCAATATTAATGAATTAATTAAATTCCTTCTCTCCTCGCCAGATTTAGTAAGAGTTTTCAAACCAACACAACAGACCACATCTGTGAATTGTTTGGACAGTCTGTATTAGAAGAGTGATTGCTTTATTCTTGCATGCTTACTCTGACTGAAAGATGTAAACTACAACTTAAGAAGCAACCTTGCTTGATTCTTGCATGAAGAACAATTATTTTTCATTGGCATGAATTGCTACTGGCTGCCAACCACCACACTCACACCTCCTCATCCAGATGGCCAGAGGTGGCAAACGCTTACTCACACAGCCTTTTCCTTCATTTTTTTCCCATCTCCAAAGCAAACAGCACTTCAGAGTTCCACATGAGTTTACAAAACTGCAGCCTATTCCCTTTACCAGGGAGGCAAAGCATTTTTAAAACAAATATGGCCGAGAACTCAGCAGTAAAGAACCTTAAGGACTTCAAGTACCAAACAGTGCCTAAATATATCTCCAGCTGCCCAATGCTTTCCCCCAAAACCATAGCCCACTCATTCCATCAGATATGAGGTTAGATGCCACCTACGCCTACCAAAGCCTCGTCCGTCCCACTTTCTCTTCCAGTGCATTTTCAAGGCTTGTTGTTCTTGGGTAACATAGCTCCTCTGAGGTCCTTCTGAAGTGGCTGCTTTTGTCTACCCCGAAATCAGAAACCACTCTTGCCATTCTCTTAACAGGTGTAAACATACTATTCATCAAAATCCCCTCACAACTACACCCTCGCTCTCCATCTTTTATATAACACAGTCATTAAGAGCAAGAGTTCTTGTGACCCACAGCCAAGATAGTTCCAACAATAAATTATGAAGACGGTATAAATATTAGTTGCAGAGAAAGTATACGTAAAGAACAAAGTAATGAGAAAGTAAGTAACTTTTCAATGTTTCAATATCAGTTTTAAATCTTAAGTGCAGAATCAGTCAGTCAACATTACATCACCGGGATGCCAGGAAGAAAACCAAACTCCATCTCAGTACAATCTTCAACCTTCATTCTATGTCATTTGTGTCATGCTCAGGTCTTACATTACCTAACACATCCTCCTCAGCCACCATAACACTCCCAAGTCCTTTGACACAGGTATCATTCCCTCAGTCCATGCATCATCCCCATCAGAACACTGAGTTCAGAACAATCAGTTGTCACACACATCTCATCAGAACAACTCATTTCCTTTGCATTCTCTTGGAAAGAAAACCAAAACATGTGGATGCTTGAGCTCATTTCCAGGCAGGAGCATTCACCATTTGGATGCATGACACAAGAGCTGAACGCACACAATCTGTGTGGCATGCATCTGGATGTTGGCTGCAGATTGTCTGACACATCACAGGGTAGAAG
This sequence comes from Loriculus beryllinus, assembly GCA_039877255.1. Taxonomy (NCBI): domain Eukaryota; kingdom Metazoa; phylum Chordata; class Aves; order Psittaciformes; family Psittacidae; genus Loriculus; species Loriculus beryllinus. The sequence goes on from JBCJKH010062962.1 coordinate 4,830, forward strand.
AGGCTGCACCATATGACCCCTCCATAAGCACCAAAAGAACCTGTATAGCTCTTCCCAGGTGAAGAGTTGGACTGTTGTGAGTTAGTCTGCCTTCTAGCATAAAACAAGGCATGAAACCTTACAGAGATTCTCTGGTTTTGTACTGTAGATGCAAAGCTGTTGATTTTACAGATTAATATGGAGTTTTGTGTGTAAAGTTAACGGTAAAAATTGTAAGTATATATAAACTTGCCTATGAACTAGGCTTGTACCAGTCCACGTTGAAGATTTAGCATATCATCTGCAGATCACTGATTTTATCACTATAAGCATGTGTCTAATCAATCCTTTTTGATTTGCCCTGGTCAGCTCATTTTTGTAAATGGTATCTTTACTTTTCTCATTACCAACAGAAGAACCACAGTAGACTGAAAGCAATTTTCATATTAATATAAATATTATATATGATACATTCATATGATGAAGATTACCCATATATTAATCTATTGTATGATCATATTCAATATTCATATATGAGAGCATTACATCTTGAAAAAACTGAGTCTTCACACGAGAAATTCTCAATACTTTTGTACCACAATGATTGTAAAATCTGAGCTATGTAATCATATGATTAAATTTACATGCCAAAGAAATTACACCAGGATACATTCAGCTATTTCATTTTCAGAAATAGTTGTTAGCCATCGAAACGGACAATCAGCACATACTAAAATTTCTCAGAGCTTCAAGTCAAGTCACATCCAGGTGATACTAACAGAAAATTAGCACAAATTTAGGTTTTGCAGGGCCAGCCATCAAGATAGTAGGCAACTGTTATAAAATCAGACCAGATTCACCAAATAGTCCTTATCTTTGCAGTAGTTATTTTTTTTTCCAGTGCCACATACTGCTTTTTGGATGTACAAACTCCTCCCTAGCAAGAGGGACAGCAACACCGCTTGCTGTGGTTTCTTTTCATAATGCAAAGTACAGTACTGGCTGAAGAACTGTGCATGCTCCGAGCTGGCCAAGACCAATCACTAAACTGCAATTGGTTAAGAAACACTTCCATAGCAGCCCAACAGATCAGCTTACTCAACTTTTGAGCATTACATTCACAGTCAGAAACGTTTAAGGCAGTGAGAGTAGAAGTTTCATCCTGGAACTAAACAGACAAACAGTAAAATGTGTCTGGTGCACTAACAGCAAGCAAGTGCACACGGAAATTCTTGCAGCTCCTCTAAAAATAAGCTAAAAGAGTAGTTAGAACAGATCTTTATTTATCCCTTCTGTTCCTCTTAAAAAAGAAATCCAAACAGACCACATGTGTACTACTGCAGGTTTTAGCTATGTTACTGCTCGTAATTACTCTGAAGGATGATCTCTTCATGTTTCTTTTCTATAAATCTCTATAGAACTACTGGGATCTCTGCTACATAAAAAGCAATGAAATGGTTGAAAATTTCTGGTAGAACTTAGGAGAGTCATATACTAAGACAAGGAAGTAACAAATTGAGGGAATGAGAGACAAGTTTTAAACATTCACTTATGCAGAGCCAGTTTTCTCTTCCAAACTGTCAGCAATGGTTGTGGGTTCCCTCTTCTCTATACTTTGTAAACTAAAATCTAAGCAACAGATTCCTTTATTGAGAAAAGGGACAGCAAGAACAGTTGCATCAGTTTTTGCTGGTTTTACTTACTACAATAGGAATGTGCTGCAGGGAACAATCCAGTATTTGCAGGGGAATGGACCAGATGATCTAATACAACTTTTCCATTTCTGACTTCTTAGAACAGCTCAGGCTGATCCAAGTTCACAAAGAGATTTCTGTCCAACAATACTGAATGAAGAGAACTTCAAGACAAGGTTTGGGGCTTTTTTTTTTTCTTTTCTGTTTTTGGTTTGGTTTTTTTTTTGGGTTTTTTTTTTGTTTGTTTGGTTTTTTTTGTGTGGTTTTTTTTTGGTTTTTTTCTTTTTCAATACTGTGAGAGTCAGAATAGCAAGCCATATGCCATAATAGGCAACCATACAAAAAACACTATGAAACTTTATTATCCATAAAACAGAGAATCTGTACAAAAGTAGAAAGCTCATTTTATATTTCAACCTTTCAAGCAATTTGGAGCATTTTACCCCTTAGAAAAACAGCTTGTTTCTAATACCTGAAATTATTTAACAGTAAAGTAAGAAGATTAGCATAGAAATTTTTATTAAACAGTGTGTCTACCTTAAATAAAGATTTGCTGCCTAATTAGTAGTAGATGCATGCTCATTTGCTTCCAAACCTGATACATACCAGGATCGCAACATCTTTGGCTCTAAGCTAATGCCTTTTTTTTTTATTACAAAATATCTGTGATCACTCTCTGCCTCAGGAATTAAAAACATTTGTTGTCTTTGCAAGTACAGTTGACTTTAAGAAGTCATTGCTAGGAAAAAGAGTCTTTCAAATAAGACAGCAGAACCCAGAAAGGAAGATTTGGCACTTCTGAAGCCTTGCAACAGGGAAAGACTATGGCAGATGAGGTTCATTCTTCTGCTCTTACAGTTCTCTTTGAAAAAGTCTATGGACTGCCTTCTCTGAAACTTGATAGGATACTGAATAATCTTCATAAAAATGTGTTAATGGTCAAATAAATACCATTAGTTTCAGATAAAGTTACACCCATCTTGGGGGAGGGATATGAACTAGATAACCTTTCTTAAGCTCTTTATGCCCTAGTTTCTACACCTCAACTCTACAGAAATCAAAAGGTGAGGCTTGACAACCTGTAATATACACTGGGTCAGAGCAGACGCTCTTGATTTCCATATAAATTTAAAATGTTGTCTTTTCGAATTAAGTTTATATGGTGCATTAAAGAAAAGCAACTAGTGAACACTAAAGATGCAGCTTCAAGAATGAAGTCTATTTTAGCATACTGTGAGACTTACATTAAAAGACCATTCACAGGGTCAGTTACACACACATTTAATACTTGGACCTAAACCACAGAAGATAAATAATAAGATTGCTAGGCTACTTCAATGTCTTGTTGTAACTGCAATAAAGTGAACATTCACTATTCCTCAAATCGTTCAATCTGCCTCAAGAAAGCTTTCTCACGAATGCTTTTTTGTTAAAATCAGAAAGACCATCCACCCTGCAATAACAAGCAACATGGTAACTAGGGCATGCAACTATGAGAGTCAGTAGGAGAGCCAACTTTTCCAAACTGAGAGTACTCAAGGTGAGCAAAGCAGTAACTGTTGTACTATCTTTGTCATCTTTTGGAGGAAAGGGTAAAAGAAAGCAAGTGAAGGAGTTCAAAAAAGATTTACGCTTTGTCTCAATAGAAAATTACAGCAGATGTTGAAATGTCAGTGTTTCACGGATCCACATTCACTTTCTAGCCAGGCTTCTTTAATTCCCAGTCCAGAAAGAAAACTGATTTAGCAACTGACCTAACATTTTGCTTAGATGCACACCACTGTTGAGCCCATATTAGAAACACAACTGGTATTCCCCTTGCAGTGATCTTCCGAGCCACCTGAACAGACAGCTGCAGCAAAGCAGTAAGCCTGGGAATCACCACATTTCAGAAACTTCAACGAAATTCTGTAGGCAAGCAAGTACTGCCAAGTACTGTTCCCCTATCTGCTGGTTTTGTGTATCAACTACCAGAGTGTATTTGCATTTACTTTTACATGCAAATTCTTAGCTATTTTGAAAATAACTGTGGCCAACATTATTACATTTTTTTCCAGAACAAAATAACTGAAAGAAACGGAGAAAGATGACTCTTTCAAACCTACATGGAAATGATCCCAATTTCAGGCTTCCTCTAGATCAGTGACTGACAAGGGTAACAATTTCTGCTCAAGTATCTGCGAATCTCAGTATATTCAAGGCACAGGTTACTACAACCTACTGATTCGGTTGAGACCTCAGAATTTCCTTCCAGCTGAACTAGCTCCATACTGGAGACTGAAGGCATACTTGCCATTTGGTAGGAATGGAACATTTCTACCAGCTGATTGGCTCCATTTTTCTGCTATAAGCCATTTTAACATTTTCAGGATGGCTCTGCATACTCCTATGGTGTGCTTTGATTTCTTGCTGCTGATCATTTTCCTTGCACTTTACTCAAGTATTCTTCCAAACTTATTTTAGGTCGCACTTAGGTCCAACATATTTATGTGCAAAACACAATTTTAAATGGAGGCAAGCCAATAAAAGAAACAGCTTACTAGAATTTCAGTTGACTTTGTTAAAGGAAATTATTTTAAATTAATGTGGCTACTGAACTGTTGCCATACTTGACCTCAGAAAATATATTCCTTCTAATTTTTGCTGTGAACATTTATTTATTTAAGCTAAACTCCAGGTCTTGAATGTTGACCATAAAGAAGTCTCAGATTTCCCGCTACTATTTCGTATGCTTTTTTTCTAAACAAGGCAAGCAACATATGTTTGCTGCATTAGCATCACATTGCCAAAACACTACTCTTAAATGAAATCATCTACGTATTTTTGGTAGAATCTTACTTAACAACTTCCACCCCTGACAGAAACAGAGTTAAAACAAGGCTGTTTTGTTTTCACTGAGCAACAGTTTGATCACTGGTTTACTAGATGGCGCTCAAAACATTTTTCCATATGCTCTTCTCAAAGAGAATCTGACTTAAATGTGGTTTACCTTCACCAGTGAATGAAGGCTTTTTTCACCAAACATATCCCAGAGGAAGGTCAGGTCTTCCTGGCTGTCCACATGTGGCTGCAGCTGGGCTGGCAATGCAGCCAGCAGCTCGTACAGACCTATAAAATGAAAATAAAACACAAAGTGTAATCTAGGGGTGATCTCATTAATTTCACTTAACAGTTCTGTGTAATTGGCTGCCTGGAGCATATCATTTTAACTGAATAGGGAGTCTGGAGTATCCAGCATAACATTAACGTGTAGAACCAAATCGAACATTTTTTAAAAAAAATACTTAAGAAGCAAGTATTAGCAATATACTTTTTACCTTGTCACAGTTGTCAAGCTTCTACATCCATACATATTTACATAAGGTTATGCAGAAAATTCATAAAGGTTTTGCAAAAAAGGACAAAACCAGAAAAAAACATACATTCCTTTGCTTAATCGTTATTCCATTTCCCTTGATGTTAGCCAAAGAGTGAAATGAGTCATGAATAGGAAAAACTTCCTTAAAAGAACAGAAACTGGATAGGGTGGTCCATTAAAAAAGGGTTCGTGGTTTCTCTAAATATTTCTTGCTAATATATTGCTTAATATTTTTTTTTATCCCTTGTTCAGTAGGAATCCACAGCAAGACAAAGAAACTACTTTGTTTTGCAGGACTAAACCTTAAAAATCAAAACCAACATAGTTTTCCCAGATACACACACACACAGAGAAATATTTCAGTAACATTTTTAATTTGCAGGTATTTGAGATTCTCCATAGGGTTAAAGCAGCTGCTTCCCAGTTATTTGTGGCACACCTCACCAGCAGTCTCAGAGGGGCAGACAGTAGCACTCTGTTCCACAGTAGCATACAGCATAAAATATCCATCATGCACACCGGCCATCAAACTGCTGTCCAAGAAATGGAGCAACAGTGTTTGCAGCAGCCCTCTGTAGGGAGGTAACCTGGCGTGAGCTGATATCAATTCATAGCACATGTTTAATTTTCCAGTGGGATTACTTGGGGTAAAAAGGACAAAATGCCTTTTTCTCCAGTCTGCTGTCTACAAAAACACCAATAGTCTCTTGGGATCCAAGATACACGGTCCTGTTATTATTTTTAGTCTGAGCAAGTGCTGCTGTTCATCACAAGGACAGATTTACAAGATATTCTACTTGTAAAGAACCCTGTTCTAAGTTATAGGTTACCTAACATTATTATGCCTATTATCTCCCTAAAACTTATGATTCAGAATATTTATTAGTAAGCGTAATCTCACAACCTTTCCAGGCACTACATATCCCTTTCAAAATTACATGCAGCACCTTCGGGATCCAATTATTTAACATTTTTGTCTTTTTACTGCCTCTCAGTAAAATATTCTGGAAAAAAAGGTTCCTTCCAGATACATTCCTTTTGTGGTCCAAGCGTTTTTGGTGGCTGACATTCGTTTCTCTTAGACTCTTGCTTTTATTTAAATCTGCTCTTGTTTATGCTTCAGGAATACTGCAACAAGAGGATACAAGTCAAACCACTGCAATTTTGCACGGACAGAAAAAGAATACTGAGCCTTGCCTAGTGAGACACAGTCAGTGATTGAGCTGACACCCAGAGAACAGAATGGGACTGCTGGCTCCAGCTTCCTCGGCTATTAGGATGTCAGCACTTAGCAAAAATGGTTATTTTTATCACGCAATTTATGCTTCAAAAACATTTACCTTTAGAAAACTAAAAACCAAAATATCTTTACACACAGCCTTATATTTCTGGACATGGACACTTTTGTTGCTGCAAATGCATTCAACTCAGAATAACCTGCAAGTTGTTAGAAAATAGAACATAAAGTTCACAGTAAGCTTACACTGTGGCGTAACTGCTTAGGAACAATCCATTTGTGCCATTCCAAAGAAAGAAAATATTAGCTTCAGCCACACTCCTCAAAAACAAGATGTATGACAGAGTAAGCTTTCTTTTCCTTGATCCATCAGATCTGCCTAAATTTTGCATATGATCAACCACAAAACTATTCTACCATTGTAATTTGTTCCTCAAAGCTTTGATAATTAAATTTCCAGTGAGAATAAAATGAAACTTCATGTTTCCTTTTGGATTAGCTAACTACAGCAGTGACACGCGGTGGACTGAAACTGCCTCTAATAACGTTTAGGTTTTACGCGCAGAAAAATCCAACCTGCCAGCACTCCAGGACCAACTAACCCTGCAGGTGCTTACTCACATTAAGGTTTCATTCAGCTCAATTTTTTCCCCATCCATTGTCCACTGGCTTCAATTATTCATTAGCCCTGAATTGCCCCTGCTAAGGAAATGGGTGAACATCGCTCATGTGCTACTCCAGCTTTGACAGCAGTGCACCCAATCTGTACTACTCTCCTGGGGAAGAAGACAAAATCAGACGAGTGCTGAGTGATTTTATCCAATATCAGCTACGTTTCTAGTTCTGCCCTGCTTCAGTTCTACAATCCAGTGTTTACAGCTTTCAGCCAGAAGAAAACAAGAATCTCACCCTTTGCAGCAGTAAAACCCAAGGGCTACGCCATGGAGCATCCTGTTCATACAACTCCTGTTGAAACCAAGTACTATGTAGCCAGGAATAAAAAACCATCAATGAGCCAAATGAAAATCAGGCAGAAGGAGGACTTTGGATAACTTTGGGTATTTAGGTGCGGAGAACAGAAGACAAAGATCTAGAATATGTCTAAAGTTAAATTTGTGGCATTCCAGATCATCCAAGTCAGCTGTAACCTCCTTCCAAACAGAAGGCAATGGCAGCAGAAGGTGCTAGCCCTTCTAAAGGTTCACCTTTACAGACAGAGTCTCATTTTTTCCTTGTTCCTTTCGTGGTGCCCAGTACCACAGAATTAAAAAATTCAGATCATTATACAGGAAGAAAACCAGTATGTGGATCTTCTACGCACACAGACCTGCAACATCAATCACATTTTATTTGTGTCTCAATTACATAAAGCATGGCGCTATTATTCATTCCAGCATGAAGAAACGGAAAATTGTGGCTGGCATATGACTTTACTGGCAAACGAGATTTAAAAGAAAGTGCTTCTGTGATATGGACAGGGACAAAATAACTTGTCAAGTTACTGTTAAAACTGGTAATGAAGTTGAAACCATTACATTGGCAATTATACTTTGGCCTAATTTAATTTACCAGCTTTGATAAGCTGTCACATCCATCTTTCCAACACTTGAAGGCTGGTAGCTCAAATCTCTGCACCCCTGTAATGTGTCACTGTACAGAGATGCTGCCATGTGGCAATAGAGGTAATCTGAACCTGATAGGTTCAGCCCAACCTCAAACCTCTTGCAACACATCTAACTAACATGTCAGGCGGTTCTGCCAAGCTAGTGCCAAAGGCCACTGAAAGAAATGCAAGTTTCTCACTATTTTCAGTACTTCCAATCTTTTTAGTAGGAATTACAATGACTAAAGTCATCCTATACTGAATACTTTTGATCACTTCTAAAACCAAAAATTAACTTTCAAGAAGTTCATGGCTGTACCCGCCCCCCCCCCCATGTTCAAATGAACTGTTTTGAAAAATAAAAACACATGTTTCTTGTGTAAGTCACAGAACTACATGTATCTTAGCTGCTCAGAGCTGACTGCTACTGCTGTAAGCACATGGCTGCCAGGCCTCAACTGTGCTCTTGGTCTCAGCTTGATGTTTCTCTCAACATCCCACCTCCTTGAGTCATATGACATGCATGGACTTCCTATTAAAAAAAGCATTTTGCACACATTGAGAGATGACCACAGTTTAAATAAGCACACACACAGAATTAAAAAAAAAAAAAAACTTTCAAAAAACTATCTAGGATTTGTGTTAAAAAAAAATAAAAATAATGAAAAGCCAAAAAAAAAATCTTGCTGTTTTTAAAGCCTGATGTTGGCAACTCTGCAAGGAGTCTTGAAAAACTTTTTCTTTTGCTTTTTCTATACACCGTTCTATTCTATTAACTTCTTTGTAATTCTTTCTTTTTTTTTCCTAGTTTGCCTAAATTTAACCAGCTTTTAAATATAAAAGGAATCACATGCCCACTGGGACTCTCTAGTACCAAAATACTTCAGGTGCCAAAATTCCACAAAGCAAACATGACTTACACAAGAAAAACATATTTACTTCAATTTTTAAAAGAAAAGCATTTCTTAAAAACGCCCAGAAGGCGTGAGCATACATCAAAAATAACAAAAAAAAAAAATAACCACCACACACACAAAAAAACCCAAAGCAAAACAAAACAATGAGTTTGAACATAGACATGTAAGACTATTTTGCAACGACAAGAAAGGAAGTAAGTCCTATCAGTCCTGTAACTTGGGGAAATAAACAAACCAAAACAAAAGCAGGTCACAACCACCATCCCTGGGCATACCCAAATCATTGAAAAAAGAGCAAGAAAAAGGTCCCTTTCTAGATTAAACAAGGTCACATAATACAATGGCATTAACAGGGGTCAATTCCAGATAAATAAGGGGACTCCCAGTTTTAGATATTAGTATGCTGTTCATATTAATTTTCATAAACTAGGTGCAGTACCTAATATTTATGTGAACTAAGTAAAAGCCTATGGCATGGAAACATTAATAAAAGACAAGCACTGCACATAGAAATTCTATAACTCTCTTGTAAGAGTGGAAAGGGGAGTGGGTTGCTTGAAGATGCTTATATAGTCTACTAAATTTGATTATCTGATTCAAGAATAAATAAATTAATGCTGGGCAGGCAATACACTTTTCATAAAATTTAATTCAGTGACACAGAATTAAAAACCAATGACTAGATAAGCTTGCCTACAGAAACAGTCCATAGAAACCATACACATACAGATAATCTAAATGCACATACATAATCTAACACTAAAATTTACAACAGTGCGTCCTGGATAGAGAAACTACTCAGAACATTTTGGACTTGTTGCAAGAGTAAGTAAGATAAAATGGCTTCAGAATAAGGCTTGTAGCATTCTGCCAGCTTGGACTAAGGAAATAATTTCAAGGGAAAAATCCAGCTATGTTTGAAAACTCAGTACTGTTCTTGCTTGAAAAGGTATTAGATAAATTTCAATCTGTTCTTTTAATACACTTAAGGAGTTCCTGTCTTCATTGCATCTTCAGCTTTTCAGCTTAATTAATTTAATTAATTTTCAGCTTAATATAATTTAGTTTTAATCAATTTGAACAGAGTGCATACTAAATTTGCACATGCAATAAGACTTAAGACTAAGCAGCAATGGAAAGCTTTTAAATCAGAAACAATGGAACATAAAGAATTTCCCCAGTTCTAAAAAATTGTTTCCTTTGTACCGACACATTCTATAGAAGACTGCTTGTTCCTAGGAGGAGAATAAATGGCTAAGCAATTGATGAAAGTGTTCCTATACTGAACCACTCACACTGCAGATTCCAGATGCTCTACATTCTTGACATCAGAATGGAAAAATTTACTGTTAGTCTAGAGAAATTTAATATCACCATTCTTGTCATATCCTTCATAGCTTCATTATTAGGACAAGTCTGTGGAAGCTATAAACTAGTGCTAAATGATAAAAAAATATGGTCTCTGCGTTCCATCACTCTTGCATATTACAAGAAAACACCAGTTTTGTTTTGGTTAGTGTAAGGAAAGAAATGGACACAAATGGATGTGTATTTACTTTCATATGTTAATTAATTTCCTGAATTAGCATTTTGAACCATGATGCCAGACTTCAAATCAAAATTTTTTACAGGAACTAAGGGATAATAAACACTAAAGAACATATACCTAAGCCCAGAACAACACTGTAAAATTTTATTGTATTAATAAAATGTGACACACCAACCTTTAAATTTTCCACTTTGTCAGAGGTAAAATAATCAGCACCGTTTGCTGCCATTTATAACAAGCTGACATTTTTTCACATTTAAACTGTACTTTACAGTTCTATAAAGGCTCAGACAATACTTGCCTTACACAAAACCAAACAGCACTGCAGTAGAAACACTCCTGACATCCTTGCTGCTGCATAATAAAATCAGTCACTAACACCAAATACTGAAAATAATTTCATTCTGAATTTTCAGATCAGGATTTACAGGCTCAAATAAAAAAATATGCAGGACACATACATATTAGGATAGCCATACTGCACCATCCTGTCAGACTCCAGTTGTATGAAGACCACTGCTCAATTTTATGTGCTACAAATAGTTCTTTATGTTCACTTAAGTAATTCCATCAAATATATGGGCTTCCTGACACTGCAAAATGTTAAAGACTAATAATTTTTCTTTGCAGAACAAGAGTGATTAACTAATTCCAGCATGTACCTTTTTTAATTTTGCAGTTTAGTGTTTAAACAAAAGATTAATCTAACTTTCAAAGGTACAGAATACTGAGTAACGAGATAATCATGGCATGCAAGTGATCAGCATCTTTGAAAACAAAAAAAATTTGCTTTCATTTACTTGCCAGTTCATAAAAAAAGGAAAATGCTGAAATCCTCACAGATGGCACAGCAATAGAAATGTCAATGTTCTATTTCTTTTTTCTAATGAAAACAAGATTTTCGTTGTAAGTGTCCTCAAAGAACAAGACTACATACTCACTAAGGGCAACAGTCTTTTAAGTAAAAAGTTGTACCTAATTTTTATTCCTCCAAGCTACAGTAATTTGTTAACCCACCTTAAAACAATGTTATGACAGAAAATGTTGAAAGCAAGCAATCATTTAAACACACCACTTCCAAAAATATTATTTCCTTCAAAATGGAAAAGTCTTTAGTTTTGGAACTTGGCTCCCGGAGCTGAAGAATCCACAGTTGTTTGAAACACTTATTGGTCTTTTAGGATTTGTCTCAACATATGTATTTCAGATTTAGTACACCACATACCGCTACATTCTTATGCAAGTTAAACAGTTGATTCCTATTTGCATTCATATAGGGCAAAACTGTTGCTGCAGAGTTCTTGTTTGTACGGCTCGAAGCTGCTTCAAAATTGAAAGCCCTCAAAACGTAGCTAATAGACGCTGTGTCAAGAAGGATACTTAAAAAGCTCATAAAATGTACTTTCATGAGTATTCAAAAGTTCTCCTATTATCTGCAAGAATAACACTTACATAAAACTGATTTAAAGTGACCTATCGAGCACAAATTAATAACCCACTTGTGGAAAGCTCATACAAAGATCTGATGCTGTCTTTCCTCCCCATCCCAAAAAAAAACTCTTGGCTTCTCCAACGAAGCCTACATACTACGACACCTTGAATAACCTTGACTAATTGGCTGGTCTTTTGTATAGACATCAGCTTGGCAAGTCTTCAGGATTTCTATCTAGATCTTCATCAACACCAGAGGAGGGATAGTAAGTACCTGGCAGGCAGTCAGGAAAGAACTCATTCCAGCACTAGGATGTCACTGGGCACGCTACCATGTTTAACTCTTTAGTCACAGTCTGCAAGGTTAAGAGACATGGAACTGGGGGAGGGTGGCAAGAAACACTACAGGTGGCATTTTACGTCTACAAAAAGAGGACACAGTATCTCATTAAAAGACTGAATAAAGACTTATAACAGAAGTCTACTTTCAACTCAGCTGTCCCTAAAACTATTGGAAACACAATTTGATGAACATGTATGTCAGCCTTTCATATTGTGTCTTGACAATAGAAGAAAAAGTCCATCACATCCTAGGCAGTACTGATGCCCCCAAACATGCCAGGATATTATTTCAATGCTGTGATTCACTGTGTGACTGAGTTTAAAGTTTAACAGTCAAAACAAGCTATGCCAATACATCGATCAGTCATATATGCATACAGACACATACAAATGATATACAAGTATACAGAGGTATATAGGAATATACGTAAATTTAGAATCAAGTACATCATCACCTTATCTCAAAAGTTTAACAAATTAAGCTATTTCATAATTTATCCTTAAGATTAATATGCTGCATTGAAGTGTTTTCTGTTTGGTTGGGTTTTTTATGTTTTGGTGATTTGGTTTTTATTTTTGGTTTTGTTTTTTAAAAGCAAAATCATATTTGAATCCCCATGTTCCACAACAAGCAACTAAGAGCTAGCAGTGCAGCTTCTCACTGTTTCTTAGTAGTACTAAATTTCACTCAAACTAACAGCTTTGAGTTCTACTAAATCAGCCAATACTTGATGTGATGTTGGGCTGAGAAGCCACAGAACCTTCCATCTGACAGTAAATGCATACAACACATACACTCCACTAGCTAGGCCTGGCTGCTGGCACAGCTAAGCTTCAGCAGTACACCGTGGAAGTCTGCTCTCAGCAATGGACATCTGGCATCACTACGATGTCAGCCATTTGTGTAATAACAGCTTTTGGTCCAACGAACATAGCTATATATTTAAGCCTCTGGTTAGAAACAGTATAGGCTGTCATACTTTCAAATTTACCACAAAACTACACATTGCTTACCAAAAAACAAACAAACAAAAAAGATTAAAAATTGTTGCAGCTGCCAGACCATTTGAATTTAAATTTGTGTCCAAGAACTTCAACAGTTTTAAAGAGTTTACCATCAGTAAATATAATTGCACACATTTTCTGATTCCATACTGTTGAATCAGTCTAGCATAATATAAAATATTAACCCAAAACAGAACAGTTTAGAGAAATTTCATTCTACTCTGAACAAACTTTCCAACAGTCACCATAAATATGTTGATACCAAAATGAATACCCTTTCCAATACTAGCAAGTTATATTTTAAAAAATTAAATCTGATAGCAATTAAAGCTAGTCATATGTCTCATATTTTCCCAAATCTTTCATATTAGCATTAGCCTAAAAGCCATTTAATGCCTCTGGCAGCTGGAGACGGGGAGAATTCAAGAATGCATGGTAAAATACTGGCTTCATTTATTAATTCAGTGTAAATTTTGCCCCAGCTAGTGTTTCGATTTTAACAAAAATCCAGCCATAGCTGTACATTTCAACATGGTGAGAAATTTACGTAGCCTTGCAATCATGATGCACCCACAGGCATTTACATGCTACATTTGCGGCAGCACACCTTTGCCTAAGCGGTAAGCATCGGTATGAAGCAAGCGAGCAAAAGCTTTCCCCCTGCTCTGTTTCCACTGCAGCATGTCAGCGGGGAAGCAAAGGCAGTCTGGAGCAGGATTCAATTGCCCTGCAAGACTTTGCCCTGGCAGCCTTCAATGGAAGAGCTACTCCCAGAAATCTTTCCTTCATCACTTTCCTAAATTCCTTTTCTCTTCATCTCGTAACAATGAATGCAGATCTTTGGCATTTATAACCATAATAACATAATAACATAATAACTTTATGTTATTACATTTTTTTTAAGCAGGCTGTAAAAATAGAAGTCCCTGATTTCCATCTCCCTCCTTATTCTGAAAACTGGTTTAAAAGGCTAAAATCTTTAGCCACTTCAGCCTAATTTGTCCTTATTCCCCTAGAGACGTTTCTGGTGTCCCCTTCTCAGCTCAACCAACTACTCAACTTTTTCTTCATATTATTACTGTTTGGTTTTTTTTCCTCTACCTTTTCACTCTTTGCATTATCAAACATTCTTAGAAAAAGATTGTGTCAAAACTAGCAGGCATTAGTTGTAAATAAAGGGAAGACGTCTACATGAAAACAGTAAAACCAAGGATAGCATCTTTGGCGTTCAGGTGATTGCAAAACCATCTTTGAACTTTGCATTGCTTTCAGTAGTCTCACTTCACTGGGAAGTAATCCATATAAACCACAGGGCTATCATATCGACATGATATTCTATCGAAGTATTTCTATCAGTAATCAATACACACACACATCAACAACATGTAGCTTCAGAAGTCAAGATGACTCTTAAAGAATCACAGTATATGCTACTAAAAATGAAGTTCAGAAAAACAGCCACCATTTAGAACAAGCCTCATAACTTTATTTTGTATTATTACAGAACCAAGAAGAAAACCCCAAACTTAGAAATACTATAAAGGCCTTCTGAACTTACAATTTGGTTAGTAACAAATATGTTGGGTTTTTTTAATTTGAAAAACTAACATGCACTTAATTTTACAGGCTTCTAATACTGAAGAAACTACACTGTCTGGCACAGCATTAACTCCTATATGTACTCAAGAAGAAACTAAGTAAGCCCTGCACATTTTGTCTTTCTATAATTTACAATATTCAAATTCAAGAACCACTTCTGGCTTTCATTAAATTTAAGCAATTTCAGACAGTTTTATTTGGTGGCCAATTTGGCCCATAAATATGACTTTCCTGCTGACAATATACGAATCAAAATTACAAAGTCTGTTTTGCATGTTCATGCACTAGTTTTTAAGGACAAGCAAAAAGCATTTTTAAACTTGTCAGCTGAGCAAGCTTGATACAGGGATGAGAGGAAAGCAATCTGTAACAATTTTATGATGTTTTTCACACTAAAACAACACTTAAAGCATAATGATGTCATCTTGGTTTCACCAAAGTTAGCAATGAAGCTGCCATCAATTACTACAAAGTCAAGACCGCAAATGTAAATCTTCCTAAATATATCAGATACGCAAATACCAGATCTTGCAGACTTTCTTTACCTGCAAAAGTGCAAGTAGTCTTTCTCAGTCTTCAAACTCTATTTGGTGGGTTTACACACAGACTTCACACTTCTACTACACAAAACAATATTTAAAACTTCAAAAGCAGCCACAAGCAGGAGCTCAGCCTTACTTCTGAGACAGCTGCTTTAAAGTAACTTTGACCTGACACTGACAGGACTATAAACCTTCAGGGAGGAGTGCGACCATGCATTTGATAAAAAAAAAAAAAAAAAGAAAATTATACAAAATTAGGGTTTCTATACAGCTAATGGAGAGTGGAATACAGCATATGCACACACATAAGCGCTTCTCTTCTGTCTTTAAGTTAAGAAGCCAGGTCAGGCTCGTAAGGTACAAGATTAAAGTGACAAAGTCACTTGATGAGTCTAAATAAACTAGACAAATCAAAACCAGTCACAATATTTGCAATATTTTGTTTAAAATGTTTCTCTTAAACTCTTGTTAATGCCTCTTAAAATAGGTGTAAGAAGTATGGTCTCTGTATAGAAGGCTATACAGATTAAAATAGGGTATGACAAAAGCACGTATATGAAGGAAGCAGCTGAAAGGACATGGCAACATCACAAATAAAGTCCACTGACAAAGTAAAAGCAACGTAAAATTAACATGAGTAGATCAACATTCAGTCTGATCACACATGGCCCATCATAAACACTGCTGTGCTTCTGACAATGGTCTGATGACTAAGACTATACTAAAAATAATAATAATAAAATATAATGTTTCCATACTAATGTCCGAGTTTCCAACAGTTCATGACTTGGCAACTTTCCAGTACTCACAGATGATGCATTTCTGTAGGTTGCCCTCAGTGAATTTTTTCACTCATTCTTAAATTCAGGCTTACTCTTTACTTCACCAGCATGTGACAGAAAATAAGCGAGATGGAGGTTTTGTTCAAATCGTTAATAGAACAGCCTTACACAGACTAAATGAAGTTGCATCTCTTCTCTAAGGGTGTATTTTTGTTAGGTCCCCACCAAGTGACTTCCTAACTGCACAATGTCCCAGGCAGTCCTCTCATGGACTAGAGCAGTTTCAACTTCCTACATGCCACAAAACCATGCAGGCAAGGTCAGAGGAAAACCAGTCTAGGTACCAAGGAACAACAGAGGTCAGAAAATCCAAAATTTTTTGTGTTTCTTTTTTTAACCTAAAAGTAAGCATAATGGCAGAAAAATAGGGCTCTGATTAGAAACCACCTGTATCATGAGCAGGTCAAAAAGCACAGTTTGATGTAATCACTCAAAAAATTAAGTATTACAAACTTATCATCCACATGAAGAAAAATAATAAAGAAAGTGAAAGAAAATAAATAATCCCCTTTTCCCTCCAAACATAAATTTTTATTTAAAGAAACAATTTACAACTTGCATCAGTAAACAAATTGGATTTAAAAAGCACTGTTATTTAACAGATGGTACCAATGGTGCGTATCATATTTTACTATAGATTTCCTGGAAGAATCAGCTTTATCACACACCATAACTATTGAATGTGTATTTGAAGCATCATATGCATTCAATAGCACAGCAAAACATGTTTTTAGATACATTTTAACACACAGGTTTAAAATTAGGAATCTGTTTTCCACATTTTGGAGCTCTTTTCTTTCTTTACTCAGAGAGCGTATGTCCATGACTATCACTTTTGGGCATGCTAACGCTCTTCAACAATAAAACAAGCAAAACTGTCAGCAACAGGCACCAGCCATCACACATCCCACTGCTGTTCATCTCATCATGTTCTTGAAACTTCTAAAATGTCAGAAAGCATTTGGCCAAGAAACAATTATTAAAAAAAAAAAAGGCAGGTTTTGGAAGGACACAAAGGCTTGTGTGATAAAGAAAACAAAGACAGAGAATCAAAAATCAGACCACAGCAGACCCTTACAGATTATCAAAATTCAGCTTTCGCATACTAAAGAGCTTCAACTGCACTTATTTCCATGGGGGGGCAAGGGGAGAAAAGAAAGATATGCAGAAGTAGATTTTGGCAAGGTGATAGTCAAATGCCTTTAATACAGGAACAGGGAAACAAAAGCAAATAAAACGAAACACAACCCTCCCTCCCCATGGTAATAAATAAACAAACACACACACCCAGATCCAAAGACTAATCTTTTCATCAAAGAAATCTGACATGGATTGGAGGTGTGGAAAAAAAATTATTGCACTGTACAGTCCATTTAAAGTAAGAATCCAGTGCAGTTCCTTATATATTTTTTGGATTCCTGACTCAAAGTCTCCCTCTTCATTTTCAAAATACTGCTGTAATTTCTAGTGCAAAAATCTATGTGATCTAGCATAACCAGCACACGGTGGAAAACACAGATCCTTGTACTGTAACCCCAGCTGGATCACCTATTTACCAAACACCCTCAAGAAAAATTACTAACTTTAGTTGTTCCTAAAACAGGGACAAAAATATTGGCAAAAAGAACGTACATGCAAGAGCAAGATGAGATGTAACCTTTGAATATAGCTTAATATTGTGACGAAGAAGGTGAAAACTATGGAAAGCTACATCTGCAATCCCATTGCCTGCAGTCAGAAACTGGAATCTGATGTGGAAGGCAAGGGAAAGAAGAGGACTTGAGACAGTATTTTTCTTCTAATTTGTTAAAAAAGTGTCAAAACTAAACAGTCTGTATTCAGAAATAACTCCACTGATAACTGTAACTCACAGAGGGGATAGTCTAGACTGCTGCAAATATTAAGGCATGTATGATATCATTCTTTTTTTCACCTCCTCTTTCAAGTTAACACTAGGAATCATGCTCAGAGGTGAATCGAAATCCTTTGGATCCCTACATATGCATCTGCTTGGAGGTTTGTTTTTTTTTGGGGGGGGGTGGTGGGTTAGGGATGAAAGGAAAGCAGGTAGTGGTGGGACTTTTAAAAATTAATTTATTTTACCCATGGTATTTCATATATCTAAATTAACTTCAGGGAGAAAAACTTATGTTTAAAATCTTAAATAAAATGTCTGTTGAGACTGTAATTAATTACCTTACTTGATGACTTCTTGAAAAAAGAGACCGTAGACTTAACAAATAAGATCTGGAGGAAACATGCAGTCCTCCTTGGCTTGCGTACCTGTGTCACTTCCAGATCCAGCTGATAACGCTGGCATGATTTAGTCTGCAGAGTTTCACGCAGGAACGTCAGAGTAGCACTCTGTAGCCAGAAGGCAGAAGTTAATTTCAGTTTAACTGCTTGTGGCCAAGTTGTCTATGAAGATTTATATTATCTCCCAGTTTCTCCTAGAGAGAACAGAAATAGAATTTTACAATTAAGAACATTGTTAAACTGTAAATTACTGCAGCTAACCAAATCCAATCATTTTTACAAAATGAGCTTTTGATTTAAGACTCTCAAAACAAGGGACTTTGCATTTATTTAAAACTGTTAAGATTCTTTCCCCCAGGTGACAAAAGTTCTGTTTTCTTCAGTCTAGCCTGTAATCCCATTCTGCTGTAAAAATAACACGTTTCTCTCAAGTAAACTATGCTCTTTAGTGTGTCAGGTATTCTGGAAATAAAGTCAAGGGTTATTTTGGTTAAAACAGTGAATAATTTAAGTCACTCAATTTTCTTACTACTTACCCCAGAAAACAAAAAAAAAAAGCTCACTAGCATGGTAATTTAGTCAGCATTTCCACTTAACATCCATTCAACTGTTTTCAGTTCATTTCAGGATCAAAAATGCATTTTTTTATAGTTTTTATTTAATCTGAAAATATAATCTAAATTTTAACTGAAGTTGTAAAAAGCAGGACGGGGCAAACACTTCTCTAAGGTAAACAACAGTCTGATTCATGGAGCTGATGGAGCCATTATCATGCAGACCATGTAAGGAATTTCTCTGTAACTCCTTACTACAAAGTCACTATTTTTATAAAACATACTTTTTAATAATTGCATAGGCCTGCTGATACTAAATTTTGTGTCTTTCTTTTAACTGTGGTTTTGGGGATATTTTTCAGACAATTCAGAGCAAATGTAACAAAAGTAAAAAACTATTTCAAATATGAATGAACATATTTAAATTAGAGTATGTTAAAATATGAAACTGGAACCCAAACTTGTTAAAAGAAATTCAGAGCGAAGACTGGAAATGTTCACTAATAGCAGGACAAGGGCTTACATGTCGGTAGGGAGAAGAAAGGGAAAGGGGGAAGTAGAAGCTAACAGAAAACAAGGGTTTTCTCCAGATTTCAGTAAACAAAAAGGATCCTTGAACAAAGCAGGCTGCATAGCTCTGCGTAAGAAAATAAACAGAAGAGCATTTTGCTGCTGATGATGCCGGTTTGGTTTTTGTTGATTTTTTTTTTAAATAACACGTTCATATCAATCAGATGACTTTTTAAGTCATCTTGGCTCTGAAAGTGTATATTTTGGACACATTTGGACTTGGCAGCAGTCCTGTTGAAGAGTAATATACAGGTGCTGTAAACACTGTATCTTGTTCAAAATTCTGGTTTTCACAAAAAAAAAAGTAATAAAAAAAAATCCCCACATTGTTTAGAGTATTGCAACATATTAAGGGCCACCCACAAGATTTTGTTTATTAAATTTTTAATCAGTTATTAGACACAAGCTAGCTGTTAACTCATCCCTAGGCATAAGCCTATAGTTTAAATAGTCTCGCAACTTTTTAAAGGGCTTTTTGGGCGGTGGTTGTTTTTGGAGGGGTTTTGTTATTGGGGTATTTGGGTTGTTTTTTTCCTCTTCTAAGCATTTACCAGAAAAAACTTTTTACATGTCAGGTTTCAAACTCCAGTGACACTGATTTTTGTAGGTTTTGGGTTTTTTTCTTTATTTAAGGAGACAAATACAGCAGAAGTTATGACCCTGGATAACTTCTTTTATGATGGAAAGATAAATAAGACTTAAAAACCTATCTATTAAGATTTCTTCAGGGTTTGGGTTTTTTTTAGTAATAAAACTCTGTGGTGAAGGAAAAAATAAAAGTAAGATTTCACCAAAGAAAGCATCAGGTTCTAAAAACCTATTTTGATATTCATCAAATCAGCACAAAGCCCTTTAACTTAAAATTTAAAACCAAGAGATAGAAGTTAGGTATTTCAGAGCAAAAACTCATCTTATGATGACAAAGTTGTAAACCATCTATCTGCAAAGTCAGTCGTGTACAGCTTAAAGTAAAGGGGACTGGGGGGGGGAAGTATCCTAGCCAAGGACACACTGTACCTATTAAGAAGAAACATATTCACTTTGCATTAATTCTGCTTGTTTTCTTTCTAACACATACAAGCGCCATAAAGGCGAAATCATGCTCTAAGCTCACTTAGTCCCCAGCGTGAGCACAGCCATATGAAGGACAGAGGCATTTTTAGTTTTCACATGTGTAAGAAACCAGTTAAACCAAAATGATTTACCATTAACGGGGCATCTTTGATTTATACTCAGCTTAAAGTATTTTCAAATTTATTTCAAATAAATAAGTAAAACTAAACACGCATCGCATTCTCATCATAACTGCATTATTATTAATCAGAAATTCAGGCTTCTTAAAAAAGTTCACTGTGAAATGTGAAAAGTCTTGTTGATCTACATACATGTCATGTACTTGATTTCTTTATTTTTCTTCATTCCATGGTAAATCATTCAATGTTTTAAAAAATTCAAGCTCCTTATTATTTAAGAAACTTCTATACGGCATAAAGTTATTCCCCACAGATCCTAAATATATATTAATGAAAAATAAATGACCCGATGAAATCCTTTACCAATAAAATACTTAATATTTTGCTGGAATGGAATGAGGATTTTTTATTTTATTTTTTCTAACTTGCAAATTAAGCTACATTTTTGCAGTGATGATGTTATTTTCTTTGGCTCGCCCTATTTAAAATGCTTTGGAAGTTTTTGCCGGAGCCCAGCCATAGGCATTGCTGACTGCTGTATGGAATCGATTTGCTGCAACACAGAAATACCAGCTGTTACAGTATGTCCTGAGAGGGATTACCGAATATTCTTAAATTGAAGTTCAATCCATCTTTCCATAAAAATCAGAAGCAAGCGCCAGGAACGTAACAGCAGTATCAAGTGCACCTGAGGCATTTACAATACCCAGCAGGACTGTTACAACCAGCCTTTAAAAAGGGCTTATTTTTGAAATTTCATTATTCCAGCCGTACCTTGCTTCTATATATCGCACTGTATCGGATTCTGCTGGCACCCACGCCGTGGAAACAGGGAAGGACGCGGGACGGTCCAGCGCGCTGCCACAGGAGCGGCTCCCGTCTGACCCCTAGCGGCCGAGAGGCACCGAGACAGGGCCTGCCTCGCCTCATGGGGAGCGGGCCCCCACAAGCTCTGGAAGGAGCCTTTCCACAGGTACGAGCGCACTTCAGACACGTCTGATACTAATTGTAGATGCCAGCAGAAGGAACCCAAACTTCTCCCTACCTGTCAGAAGCCCCAGAACGCTACACAAGCCCGTTGGCCAAGCCGGACACAATCCCAGTTGGCTTCACTGCCAGGTTCATTAAGGTGACATAACCTGCAGGGGTGCCAAATCCACCCCCGTTATAAATAGGCAGGAGTGGAGCAGACACCTCCTGGGAACAACTTCCAAAACGGCAAAAGCCCAGAATTACAGCTTTCCAAGGGAACTGTTCTTCTGCATGCTCCACAGATAAGAGAGGCCCCTTACCAAGAGATGAGGGGATAAATCTTGCTCCCTATCGCTCATGCTGTCAATACAGCGGGACTGGTAACAATGGACAGGGAAGTCAGATAAAACAAGAGGGTGGGGGGCAGTTGAAGAGTGCCAAGATGAACAGCCTCCCATGCCATTTTCGCTCTAATAGCTTCTTTCTAGCATCCTCTATTGCTTTTGAATGGAAGCGACTCCATTAGTCATGCACACATTTTATTTTAGTTCATTTTTCTACAGAAGATGAGGTAGGGAGACATTCAAATTTGTCTTTATGGCCAGAATCATCCATTTGGAGACAGCATGCATGAAGTCTTGAGTCTACCTTTGACTCCCCCTCCAAACCTCAAACTGCATAGTATTTATTTCTGAAGATATTTCACAAGTTACTTACTGTTTTCAGCTCTTCAATGAAAACAAATTGATTTTATTCACATTTAAAAAGCAGGCTGAATACTTTTGACTGATTTAAAACAAAGAAAAATAGAAGAAGTATGAACCTAGCAATGTTACTAAATCCGGGGGGAGGGGACAAACATAAAAGTGGATTGTTTGATACAAGCAACACTCAAACTGTTTTTCTAAAGGATGCTACAGCTATGAAGACTATAACCTTGACTTCCAGAACTAAACCAGCACGCCTGCAAATGGTATTTGAACTACCAGATAGAGATTTCATGTGGAGACAGGAAATTTGACAGCCATTCGGTCTTGTATTCGTCATGGGGCCTCAAGTAATTGAATGACTAGCAGCAGGTATACAAGTCTCCAAAAGCTAGTCAGCACAGGAAATTGCCAGAGGAGGTTTTCTAGACTGGGAGAAGTAAATCTGTTTTGGTAGACAAAATCAGAATTGAAAATGGTGGTCTACTCTTGGAAATTATAAGGTAATGAGATCTACTGAATCCTTAAAGTCTTCTCAGGAAGCTTCCACCTCCTCAATCACAGGGTCTCCGACAGGCTACTGGAACCTGCCTGCAACTCCTGACGGGTTTACAGAGCTGGTCAGCCGCCCTTACAGGCAGTACGTGCATGCTGTCAACAGGAACCTTCAAAAAAATCTTGAACTGGAATTACTGCATAGAGCACACAGCGCACAAACACGACGAGACTTCAAAGGCACTGAGAGCAAGAAGCTACCCCTGTGACTCACCCAGCTGTGGGTATAATGGAAATTAAGAGCGGCAAAAACCTCTGGGTATAGAGTCCAATAAACAAACCAGAAGTATCTATGGTAACTACCAAATGTTATTAACCAATACACCAACACAGAGAACATGGACTGTCCCAAACTGAAAAGGCCAAGAGCTGCCTTCGTGAACTTTCTCCTGGCCTTGTCATCATATCAATCTTAAACCATTAGAAGAATTTTAGGCTTCTGCATAATCTTCTATCAGTGTTCTTCATTTTTCTTAGCTTACACCATAGGGATGTTAGAAAAAACTTTGTTAAAAGGCTGTGAGAATAACAAATAAGAATTTAAACACTCCTAAGCGTCCACTGAGAATGTATTAACTGCTTAACTTCTAATACATTTGTGGGGATGTCTTTAACAAATTCACAGTTTGGAAAAACCATACCAAACCTGAACTCATTATATCTTGTAGTTCCATAGCTTTAATTTAATTGTGCAGCTGAAATACATCAGAAAAGAGATCTCTCTGGTTTTTACTTACTGGATTTTTTCTTTGTAGACAGAGAAAAAAGAACATAATCTAAATGCTAAAACGTACAGCTACTATTAATAGAGTACTGAAGAAGTCACATGCTAAAAAACATTAAGGCATTAGAAATGAAACCCTATTAGTCTATGGTGGTTATTTCCTAGAGTAAAATTTTCCAGGTATCACTATAGTGAGTAATTTGATCAACACCAGAACAAAGCAAGGCTGATTTCCAGTGGCCTTTCTAGCTACATACCTAGGATACATGTTTGGGCCTTTACAATTTTATTCTCTTCCTTTTCAAAGGTGAGCTCCCACTCTACCTTTCCCTCTCTGGATCAGTAACAGAAGACGCAAAACTCCAGTCATTACCTGACCATCCACTTCTAAAAACATACCAGAAACTCATGTAATGAGGTCTTTCCTCTTTCATTATGTTTGGCTGAATTTGTCCAAAGGGCTCAGAAGACATACAGGAGAGGGAAAAAAGCACAGCATAAGATTTGCTTCCTTCACTTCAGCGACAGAAAGGTTCCTTGAAGGGCTTAATCTTGTGTCAACTGGAAAAATCTCACTTACCTAAGCACTCCAATAACAACACTGAAATTGATATCCTAATTTTCTTATTATAGACAGTCTTCCCCCATGATATTCCTTCACTCAGATGGGGACCATAACACAAAACCTGTTTATCCTACCACCTTCATCTAAACCCTCACTACATACAAATCTGAAGTACATTTCTTCAACAAGTCAATCTAATGTAGAACAAGAATAGAAATAAAATATATCCTAAAGTATAAAATATCTTATAGGCAATATAATTATTAATTTATACATAAATTATAACCTACTGTACATTAAAAGTTTTAGACAGATCCCTGCTGCCTTAAAATACAGCCATGCCAGAAGTGAAAACACATTCAGTAAGCAGCAGTACTGCAACAGCGGCAAGACTGTTTGCAACCTGCATCTTCCCTGTCTTTAACACAAAAATCCCTACCTGAGCTCTGTCCAGACTCAGATTTTAAATGTCAGTGTTGGAATTCAGCACATTCCTTTAAATGCATGAAAACATTCCTTAAAATACATACACTAAACCTACCAGTTTAATTTAAAACAGCATCACTGTAGTCGATGTCAGATACCCTTAGATGGATCCAATTTTCTGCAAATAAAACCTCACAACTGACAGAATAACATTAGTTTAATAAACTAGTTTAATAAAACTATTCATTAAAATGTGACCTAAACTATGTCTGAGATCAAAGGTTGCTCTTTTGGTTTGAGTTATGGGTTCGGGCATACTTAACACTTTTCCCCTAGCTGCAAACCATTCCTTTTCTTGGAAAATACCTGTCAGCAGGTACCACAGCCTCTCCATTAATTACTTGCACAAATAGTTTTGTTCTGGCAGGTTTCTTGACAGTCTGTTTGAAAAATGTAACTACAACAAACAATAAACCTTACTGCCCCCCTAAAACACTGAAAACAAGTGACAACCGTAACATTTTCTATAAATGAGAAAGTTCAGCAAATCCTGTTGCAATGAGTCATTAGATAACCTCAGCACTCCCTAAGAGACAATTAAACAAGCTTTGCACCAAAAGGCTCTGCAAATTTCAGTTTTAGAAATATACTCCATATTTCAATAGTATTACAACGCAGCTTGATCCCACATGTACAAAAGCCAATGGAAAATCTCTAGTAGAAATAAAACCAGGATTAAGTCCATGCTTAAAAAAGAGTAAATATTTGATTTATTTAAATAGCTTAGCCAAGTATTTCTGTCAACAGCATAATTTACTTCATAGTCCTGTGTCTCAACAAATCATGCATGCACCAATTCTGAGGTCTGTTAAACAGCCATGTCCAAAAATTATCCTCAGGAATATATAAGTATTCCAAACCTACTATTGCAAAGTCAGAAATATCCCTTATAATGTTAGAATGTTATTTTTCAAACTCATAATTTTGTACACCTCTAGAGCCAAGTAAGGCGCAGATATTTTACAATTTTTCCATATTCTACTTCAGAAGTTTTGACCATCCCTTCTCTTTCAGATTAACTAATCTTCTTCTCCTTTGTTCAGCATAACATTCCATAATCCAATTGTCAAAACATTGACTTATTTTTTTGATGGAGGAGAAAATGGATAAAGAGAAGAGATGAATGAATAATTAAACAATACATATTCTTTTTTCTGAGTGCAAAAGCAGAGTAAACCCCACTTCCTTAACATATGTTTTTACCAAAAAAAAAAAAAACCCCAAACTTCACTACAATGATTTTCATTTTAATTAGTTTCAGACTGCTTTCTTTAATGTGAAGTTGTAAAATTTAATATGAGCAATCTGAAAAGTATATGCCTTTAGCTCAATTCTGGAAAAAAGTTTTGATTTAGTAAGTGGTAATTTATTAGTTATATCTTGAGCATAAGTAACAAAATACTTCCTTACATATACATGTACACAGTAAAAACAAGGCACCGCACATGGACAGAGAGTCAGAGGAAGTGTACGCGTTTGATTTCTAGAAGTTTACAAGCTTTGCAAGCCAAATTTCTGTGAGATGCTAAGCTTGTAGAAGAAAACAAATGTGAAGCTGAATAGACAGGCAATGACACGTTTCAGAGCCCCTGCACGGCTGGTACACAAGGCACACCAGACACTCCTTGCAGTCTTTTGTTTCTCCCTGGAAGCTCCCTGTAGCAAATCTTCATCCTTGAATTCTCAAATTCCATCTAACTCCCAAATGCCATCACCATGCTCTCCTCCTGCTTCATACCCTCCCCCCCCTCTGGGAGCACCATTGCATCGAGCCCACTGTGTTGTCACCAAGGACACACTTCCTTCCAGTTTTATTTTTATTTTCTTAATTTGCTCCATTTCCCTCTTTCTAGAAATGAAGCTCTCCTTTCTCAGAGCTTGCTGACCCAATTCCATCTTGCACTTCTTGCTTCACATCTATATCCATTTTATCCCTTCGCTACTCTTACATGAATTTATGATCCTCCACTAACAAAATTAACTTTCACCTCTCTCTTTACAAACATTCCCACCTCCTGACACTTTGCTTTTACATTTTCCTGTTGTCCTTTCTACTCTTGCCCACCACCACCACAGACAAATGACCCTCCTGATTCTTTTGCACCATTGCTTCCCAGCCTAGATTTACTTGCCAAGTCTATTACTGACAAGCAAGTCCTTGCTATGCTACTCTCCAAACATCTCCTTTAGTGCTCTTCCCTTCTTCTAGAACATGAGTTAGCCTAGTTCATACAGGCAAGAAACCTTAAATGTATAACACATGCAAGCAGTTGCAGAGAGAAACAGATCAGATGGGGAGATTTTTCTGCTTATAGCGCTGTACCACCTCCAGGCTAAAACCACTCTCAGCAAAATTTTCCTGTGTTCTGAATTATATATTATCAATACAAAAAATAAAATAAAATAAAATAAATTTGGAACTAATCATATGTAGTTTCCAAACTTAAACATTGTAATACAAAAGGGATACAGTTAAGAGTTCATCTTCACTGCAGCAATTTATAAGCCTGATTTACTCCATGAGTACAGTCACTCTGCACATTTTAGTTACACACAAATTTAATTAGCAGAAAATAGACTAATTAGAATTAAATGTAGTTGTCTTGCCAACCCATATAGCTTAAGTTACATTCCCATTGCAGAGTGCCAGTTTCTGAGATTCAAGTCTTATCCTCAAGTTTAAGCCACTTAATTCAAATCTGAGATACTGAAAACAGATAAAGAAGAGTCAGATTCAAGGCAAGGGGTAAACTGCATGTCAAGTTCACACTGCAGTGAAGACAAACTCTCAGATTTCATATCACCTGGCCAAAAAAAAAATCATATTCAATCTTTATGAAGAAAATTACTTAAAAAGGTATAAGGTGAATAAACACAAATGGCAACAGAACTTAGACTGGTGCTGTTATCTACATGAAGATTTTTTTCTGTCTCTCGTTCAGCTCACAGTTTAATACATTACTTTATGTCTTAATGTATACCAAGAAAACACAGGATATGCAAAGAGTCCAAGTTAATGTTGCTGTTGGAAACTTAATGTTTGCATTTCCTGGATTTTGCAATTTTAACTAGGTGAACAATACTGCATTGATTCTATTTTGGCATTTGCTACGAATACCGAAGCACTTTTTCTTGTGTTGTCTGAAACTACATAAATCAGAGCTGAGCTACTGCTGATAGTGAACCTTTGACGTTTTTTGTTACTCACAGTGATTTCTCCAGCTTACATACCTTGCAGTTCACTATGTAATGACAAAGGTGATGCTATACAAATCAGCATACTTGCTCCAGCAAGCATACCTATGTAGAAGTGTAGAAAGAATTAAAAACTAAGTTCTGATGCTTTGGAAAATAAAAATATTGTGAATACAGAAGTTTTGGTGAAGGCAAAATATTCTACAGTAAAAATGTTTGAGATGGTGTCATTGGAGATTCCGTAATTAACAACTGAAGAAATTAAGATGGGGATGTGCACCATTCCTGTACGTGTCATATGCTCCCTTACACTCCTAAGGTGTAACCAGAAACAGTTCAATCTTCCTTCTGAACTGAAAAGGTAAAAATACCTGGGAAGCCAGAAAACAGAGGGATGGCAGGTAGCTGAAATCAGCTAAGTGGTTTGTTGAAGAACCACATGTATTACACAAAAATTACAGTTGCCAAGTAACTGGTCTCTTCAAGTATTTATTGATTTGTTCCTTGCATTAGTATCCTTGAGAAAGTGAGATAAGGAACTGAACAGTGGCTACTGCTCACGTGGCACTCTTTGGCTTGTATTTTGACAGATAATTTAAAGGTACTGACAGACATCAGTTAAATATTTATCATCCTGAATTCTCAGAATTAAGAAATTCACTGTTCTGGTTTGGTGTTTGTTGGGAGTTTTGCTTGGTTTGGTTTTGGGCTGGTTGGTTTTGTTTCTTGGGATTTTTTTTTTTAAACATCTGAGGTAAGAAATCTGTCTCCAGTGCCCCCTGTTCCAGGAAAGTTATTATAATTCGGACTGATGTTGCATGAAGACTTGGGTACTGCCCTACCAAATTTAAATATGTACAGAACTGCAACATTTCTCTGGAGATTTGCAATGACATTGAAAAGGCTATGAAAGAAGAATGATTAAATAAACACAAACAGCAAGGACACCTCCTCTCTCCTACCACTCCCTAGATGGAAGGAAGGGGAAAAAAGGGGTCACAATATCTGCATCAACCGTAAAGCCCTTTCAATGTTCTTAAAAGACCCACTTCTCCTTTCTGATTGTACCATGGTTTACAGGACTTTGTACCAAGTGATCATCAAGGACTCACACCACTATTAATAGTTGTGAAAGGCTCAGGGGGGACTTCAGTGAAGATATTATATTGGAACTGCAACTTAAACCTACATTAACCATCACTGTGGTGATCATAACAGCAGTACCATGCTGACAGAGAGGACATCTGCTGTCTACCATAGTATGGAGCAAAAAATAAACACTACACTCGAAGCAGAATCCAGATGGGCAGCTGAGGGCCAAACCACGATTTTACAATGTCTGCCAAGATAGAAGGAATACATTTCTGCGGATAAGTATTCAAAATAAGATTTTTTTTAAAAAAAGATGAATTGAGAACTTTCCCATAAACTTTCAATTTGAAGCTGTCTAAGCCAGAAGAGGGAGCTCCTGCACTTTTCAAGTGAGCCAACAGGGATTTTATCTTGCCTTTGGCAAAAACAAAGCAGCTCTCATCTCATGCCACACACAAGTCTGCATCTGGTTGCTTAAACAGCAAATATACAGAAAGAATCTAATATGAAACTTTAAGTTACATAATGCTATAAATTATACGTGAGTGATACAGATTAAAAAAACCCAAACCCATAGTTAAAATTAGCTTTATTTCACCTCCTCGTAAAAATGATCATTTTCATGTTATGTAAACATACAACTGAAGTTATTGGCTGTAAGCTGTTGTTTAATAAATGAAATTACATGATCTGTAAACAGCGACACAATGTTCAAAAACCCACTGAATTTCCTACCAGTGAAGGGACACTTTTCCTGTGTTTCTTGAAGAATAACAAACTGGATTTTGATAATTTTAAGAAAGTTTAAAAAAAAAATGGAAAAGTGCCAATTAAAACAAATATTTGCAACTTATTGCCAGAATATTACTGCAGTTGCATCTCAATCTTCTTCTGAACATGTTTTTTTAAAACATCTCAATCCAGAATAGTTACTAATAATGCACTGATTTTTCTGCTTTTCTAATGAAGAGAATGACAGGTATTTCACATATTTTGTGGTTTGATTCCTTACTACAAAGGCAACACTGATCCAAAATAAGAGCAGACCACAAAAAGGTTATAGGGGACAAATCATGATTTTTCATAACATGCTTCATCAAAACATATTTCTTATACCAGATTCATAGCTGTGATACCAGTTACATTTTCTAGGTTGAGGGGAAAATTCATGGAATAAATGGACTGGATATTTAAAAGATCTTGCTACAGAGACGTTTTAAGTCACTTCTCTTAAAAGTACACAGATAGCAAATTGCCTGATTTACAATTTTGCTAATGTGCCTTAATCCTGGAGGTAAGTTGTGTTTTTCTTTCAGTAAAACTATACAAGACTAAGCTAGTCCTTACTTTTATCTAAAGTAACAGTCTAGAAAAGAATGTCCAAGGAAACTTTTCACATTGAAAGAAGTTCATCTGTGAACTTCTCACTAGAATGTTGTCCTGGGTTCAGCAGCAACAGTCATCTTGAAGCCAATTTGAAGACGAAAGATGTCTAAGATGTTATTTGGATCAAGACACAGCAAGCCTTCCAGTTTCCCAGGCCAGTGCTTTGGACCTTGATGTGTGGTTTCGTTTTTCCCCATGTTAAAAGTGACAACAGTTTGGATTTCTTCCAAACAAAATTTTTTCCGCTCCTTACTAATGACTGTATTAGCATTCCCACACAACTCTCATCTTAATCAGAAATATAAAATTTAGCATCATCATACTCCAGCAACCAATTAGCCATCTGGTCTATGTAACTTCTAATTTGATCATCATAATATTCTTGAAGTAATGGTCTGCGCTTAAAACCGGAATTGATACACAGCAGGATCTACTCATCAGTGACAAAGTAACTCCAATAGTCTGTTCTTCAAAATCTGGAAATTTGACCTCATGATAAATTAAAAAGAAAAAAAAAGATGATCAGGTTTTTCCCATTGCATCTGCTATGACCTTCAATGAGGATGGTGAAGGAGGAGAGCAAGAAAAGCCATAAGGATAAAAAGCAAGGCAAAACCAGCAGTTATACTTGCTGCCAAATTTCACATCACTGTCAGCTTTTACAGTATAGAAATATAATTATGTAGTCTAAATTTCACACAGTTTCATAACTACTCTCACTCATCAGTAGGCTGCAGATCTGTGGAAAATATTAGAGTATAATTCTATTTTTCATGTCATGTTATTTGCCAAAATATCACTGTCATACCTTATTTCAGGTATGGAAGTATAATTAAAGCATACTAAGAGGGTATTGACTTGTAACTTAATTTTCACAAATATTGTAATTATTACTCATAACATTACAAACTACTTTAAACAAACACTAGGGTATAGAATTTAATTCCCTAAAAGTTATTGAGTGGATACCAGAAGATATTTCATCATTATGTAGCCCACCAATTTGAAACAAAACAAAATACCACCTTTCAAATGAAAGTAATATAGCCATCACCAGCATAGGAGTGACAAGGAAATGGAAGTACAAAAGGACAAAAGCACTCTAGAAGAGTTTCTCAGCACACTCTAAATTCTTGCATTCAACAGCCAAACAGAAAAAAGAGCCAAACAGAGAGAGCATACAATGACAACACACACCCTGTGCTCGTTGCTGTTAGACAAATGGACTAACAAGTTTGATTAGTGCTGGTCAGATAAAAGGTTTATGTACGACTTTTACTGGTCAACCTTTTGCCCAAAACTTTAGAGATTCACATTTTCAAAAGGAAGCTTCTCTTCATTTAAGTGTCAAGCATACATTAAAAAAAAAAACCAAAACAACAAAAAAACCCAAAACAAAAAACCCACATATTTTCTTTTGAAACAGCTCAGTTTTAAATATGTTGTTACTCCAAAGCCATCAGCTTCTCTTCTGGTCATCAAAGTCTCTGCTACAACGACATTGCCCCTAGCTGGGAAAGTAAGATGGCAGATATAGGAAGAAAGAAAACTCTTTTCATACTGTTTTCTAGTGTTGAAACAAGTAGGAATGAGAGAGATTCAATTTCTCAGCTTGTAGCTTCAATCTCAAGGGGTTACAGGTTAAAACTTAAAAAAGGGAGGTTTAGATTGGACATAAGGAAGAAATTCTGACTGTTAGGGTGGTGAGGCACTGGAATGGGTTGCCTAGGGAAGTTGTGAATGCTCCATCCCTGGTGGTGTTCAGGGTCAGCTTGGACAAGGCCTTGGGTGACACGGTTTAGTGTGAGGTGTCCCTGCTTATGGCAGGGGGGTTGGAACTAGATGATCTTAAGGTCCTTTCCAACCCTAACT
>JBCJKH010062965.1:3649-16959 GCA_039877255.1 Loriculus beryllinus
AAGGCATTATTCTCTGTGACAAAGATGGCATAATCCACAGGGATATATGGTTGACCCTGCATTCCAGACTGCACTTTCTCTAAAATGGAATTGTTGTGAATGCTTCCTCCCTGGCGGTGTTCAAGGCCAGGCTGGACAGAGCCTTGGGTGACATAGTCTAGTGTGAGGTATCCCTGCCCATGGCGGGGGGTTTGGAACTAGGTAATATTAAGGTCCTTTCCAGCTCTAACTATTCTGTGATTCTATGATTCTGAAAACCCTATCAGTGATTAATTTCTTAGTTGCTTTCAAAAATATGTAGAACCTCAAGATTTCCAGAAAAGACAGGAGGGATTGTATGAAGGTAATGTAAATGCTCTGCTAGTACAGATTCATCTTTATAACATCTTTATGATGACAATAAAAACTTGTTTTCTGGATAGACAGTGATGACTCTTTCTGTGTGACATGGAAGATTATTTGGGGGAATAGCCTAAAAGAAGTCCATGTTAATTAGCAAGGAAAAGGAATGATGTGAGAACAAAAAAGTAAAAGCAGGCTGAATAATTAAGTAAGTGATACTGGAAGGTAGTTTCAAGTGGCAATGGCTTTGAAGGAGAAAGTAATTTCAACATTTAGAGCTATCGCTTCATGTTATGAAATGACAGAAATGACTGATACTAGACAAAGAGTATTTTGAAATTGAAAAGTCTGAGATGTTTGAATGCATATTCAAAAATTTTAGGGTGGCTTGTTTAACGGATAAAAGCCATCTATTGAATGAATAACTTGATGCCTGCCTTTTATCAGAATCATAATTATATATGAACTTGGACTCATTTAAAAGAGACCCATACACTAGTTGATTTAAAAGTAAATGACACATGGATGTTCTGAGCCCAATTAAGTCTTTCTGTATGCATATTATATCCCTTTGTCTTGGTTTTCATCTCTTTATGAAGTAAGTTACAGAAATCTTCAACTTGCTATTTCATGTTAGAACGCCATTAGATAACCTGCCTTGTAGGGTGCAGTATTCATCTCTACCGCAAGATTTTATCTTTATTTAAAAAACTTTGTCATACCTGTAATCATAATGAACATGATTCCACTGATGTTAGGGATCTTCGGAGTGAGTTTTAAAAATTGTAAAATTCATCGGCAATCTTGTTTTTATTTTTATTCCACGCTTTATGTTGTAAAACAGGTGTATGAATTCCAGGTCATTCAGTTTTCATATGTAAGTGTATTTTTTTTTTCTTTAATGCTTCAAATTTAAAATGGTGTCCAGGAAGCTTGTGCTTTTGCATTAAAATCCATATTCCAGTTTTTTTTTCAACAATCCACATCTTGTCAACAACTGCAAAAGTTCATAAGTTACTTCATAAAACTTGAATCTCAGTGTGGTTTACTGTAGCCAGGTTTTCTACAGATAAGCTTCAATGACTTGTGTATAAAAGAACAGAAAGAGGAGAGAGAACATGTCAATGTGCGAAGTGGGAATCAGATGTAACTGATGGGGGAAAAAAAACCTTCCCTAGAAGTAGTTCTGTGAAACAAAAATGTAAACATGCTGAGATTACATAGACTATTAAATCTCAGTAACATCAAAGTCTGTGTACACACTTATAGTCTTAAGTGAGTAGTTCCAGGGATCTGAAGCTGCAGCTCAAATTGCTGGTGGAGGAAGAATTTGATGCTTATATGGTTTTAGTAACTGGACTCTCATTTTAAACCAGCTGTACATAAAGTATGTTGAAGAGACAGTGTGAGAAACAGGCCTATAAAGTGCACTTACCTTTTCATAAAACTGTTAATTGGTTATCTGCTAGATATATCTCTTTTTATCTCTGATCATCTCTTTATTCTCAGGTAATCTGAAAAGGTAATTCCTGAAGTGTTTCTTTAGTGTGTTTCATCACTTCATTTTTTTGTGTCCACTCTCTAGGCTATGTTATATATCTTTATGGATGCTGTGTTTCCCTTTTTTTCAGTTAAAAGTTGTAGAATAAAAGTAATCTTTATTCTTTTTTGCCCTCTACTGTATTGGTAGACTTGTTTGAACTTAAGTTTCAAAGTCCTCGTATGCTCATTTTACTTCTCCACTAGAGGTATTTAAAAGAGTAGTCTTGATGTGGAAACTTGTCTAAAATATTATTCAGAGCTCGTAATTAAGTCTGAATTTCTTGCATATTTTTCATCTATTTACTTGATAGCTAAAACTATTACTAAATCATCTCCAATTATAGAAACTTAACCTGGTGAATCTTTCCACAATATGAAAGCTAATTTGAATCCTGATTTCATCAGTTTTTCACCTTACTGTGTAGCCCCAAATAGTCTTTATGAGGTTCTTGTCAAAGTGAATGCAAGACACTATGTCAACACATGCCTGACATCCTGTTTTGCATTGTTACCTTAAAGTGGGTTTTTTTCCTAACTCTATCTCACTGACTCACCTAAACTATTCATAAGGAAATTGTTTAGGGAGGTGGTTTCTGTTATTTTCGAGGGCCGTGTTTTCTAGTTGGTGAGTTCTGATCATCTGTAAAATAATGGAATGCCTTGAGATGCTTGTATATCTCCTTACAAATTTTACAAGCTGCTTTTTTGCTCTGTGTCCTACGAGAACACTCAAGTCCTGGTTTAAATTTTAGTTTGAGTGGGTATGTTCATTTACAAGGACTAAAGTACTAGTCATACACTGTCGTTAGGTTTGGATCACTCATGATAAAACGCTATGAATTTTAGAAAACTTTTAAGTTCTGTGTGTTTTTGCTGTAAATCAAAATCTCCTCACATACAGACTCATTCTTGTTGCTTTGAGGTGTGGCAGTCAATGCCTTGCTATGAAAATGATTCCAGGAGTAGTAGTAATAAGCTGGAACTTGGGTCTATTCATGACGTCTTGTGCACCACTGAGCTTGTGGGAGGCTAATGTAATCTCAAAAGCGAAACACAGTGGAAAGGAGGAAGCTGGAGGGAAAAAAATGAGCATGGATTGATATTTTCATGTATCACCTTGGCAGCTTCTACTTTAGGTCTCCTCTAGAGCCCCACTTTGTGTAGCTAAAATAGGGAGCTAATTGATAGACACTTGAATAAAGGCCTTAGGCTGCCCTTGTTTGAGGTGCAATGGGATGGACTAGCATAATGTTCTTTTTTTTTTTTTTATAATGAAGCTTATGTACTGTGATACAGAATAGTAAAATGCTTATTGCTATAATTTACAACATTGGCAGGAAATGCAGTTTGCTACTTGGAGGAATGAGTTGCTATCACAAGTCTTTGGTAATGAACTGATCTTCTGACTACTGATCTATCTATTGGAGTTTAAGCAGATTGTCAAATATGACTTAGCCTTAGTGTTGTCGTAGAAGCTGTATAACAAATGAGCAATTAGCTTTCAGTAATATAGGAAAATGAAATGTCTTCTTAGTAACAGGTATTGAAATAAGATCTGAAGAGCAGCTGGACTGAATATTTTTCCATAGCTGAACAGTGCTACAGTACTTAACAGGTACCTGATCTTCAAATAAACGAATTGGCCTTTGTATAAAGTATGGAAAGAAACTACTTTTGACTCTGATGCCAGTTCTCCTGCTTGATTTCTCCCACCTCTGTAATCTGTTTCTTGGGCCTGCAGGGCCAAGGCTTTAGAATAAGCGTATGCACTGTTACAGCTCCCTTAGAAAGTAACAGTTTCCTTCCTTGTCTGGTGTTACACAG
Organism: Loriculus beryllinus; assembly: GCA_039877255.1. NCBI lineage: Eukaryota > Metazoa > Chordata > Aves > Psittaciformes > Psittacidae > Loriculus > Loriculus beryllinus. The sequence goes on from JBCJKH010062965.1 coordinate 7,358, forward strand.
CTTCATTTTCTTTACTGCCAACATTTGGGAAAGCTGATTTAGAAAAGCTATGGCTAAATTTCTGCAAATGGTATTGAATTACTTTAGGGTAAATTGTGAGTCTCTTTGCCTAAATCAGTTTAATATTTGAGTGCTCAAGCATTCATCAGGTTTGTTTTAGAGCATGAGTTTTCCATGATTGCTCCATGAAAGAGTAATTACTTTTGTGTTGACCTGTTTATTGGATTCTTGTATGATACTGACATAGTTTAAACTATGGTTTTAAGGGTTTGGTCTTCCTCAGTTCTTTCAGTGATGGATTGGCCCAACAAGCAAATGGATGTTACTGATTGGTTCTGTAAATAGAGTAGTCCTAATGACAATTTGTTGTGAAATTTAGTCTTACGAAGTTTTGGGAATGCAGACCTTGCTATCGCAGCATCCGCAGAGTTACTCCAGTGGCATTATAAATGTGCTTGTAGTTTAGAAGGAACATCTGAATACAGTATGAACCCGTAGCATCCCTAATTGGGTCAGAGAAGAATCTTCCTGTTTCTAAGGTTTTTGGTTGGTAAAGAATGAATGCCGTTCATCAATGTCATTTATGCATCAGAACAATGCCCTTCATTTTTTGCACCATTTTTACAATGAATAAAACCCAGAAGAACCCATGTACCTTCATTTTTTTTCCACATGAGAGCTTGTCACTAGTCTAATTGGACATAATTTCCTTTATTGTCTCATTGCTGAAAACTAAGGTTTAGAGAGTTGCATTTAATTTCCCTTCAAGCTTTTTTAGTGAACATGGTGTCCCTTGACAGCTAAGTACTCTCAGACATGCGTTTTCTGGTACAGACAAGGTATTTCTGCTGAGTGACTGCACAGAACTGAAGAATAAAACAAATGCTTGGTTTCTGCAATTAAAAAAGTCTACAAACTGCTTGGATCTATCTGTGTCCCAACGCCTCCATGCTTTTGTTAACATCATATGCTTTTCTCCTTTTAAATCACTGTAGTCTTCATCTATTACTTTCTTGTTCTAGAAAAGGGACATTTATGTGGTCAAAATTAGTTATATTCTAGGTTCTTTATATGTTTTCATAGGTTTCTTCCTCAGAGCTCTCTCCACCTCTGTCTTCTTGTGTGTCAGCTTTTTGTTAGACAGGTGGTTTTGCTACGCAGAGTGTTGAACAAGCTGTTTTCTAGCCTTAAACCTGCTATTTCTTCCAGAAACTCATGTCTTTTTTCCTGCTTCCACAAATGACATTTGCAATCCTTGAATGCTGAAGCAAGTTGGTGACAGGAAAATGGCTTTGTAATAATATTAGCTTTTTGCATACCACAAAAAAAGCAGACACTTTTGACTGTAGTTCTGGATGTGTTTTAGTTAAACATCTTAGGCATTACAGTGAAACAGAGTTACTCCCTTAAAAACAGCAACAAACAGTTTAATGTTAATATACTTATTTTACTGTTTATTTAATTTTCAATGGTGAAGATGAGGAAACTGTTCAGAGCTCTAGAGCTGTTGTGAGAACCCTAAACCAAACAAACTGCTACCTGCTTTTCTGACCGTTTTCTGTTCTTACCTAAAGACTGTGTTGCTCAGAGCTTATCTAAGAAATTGCATTCCTTGGGAGACATAGGAGCAGCGATAGTTGCTTCTTGCTTTTTCTAACTTGCTTTGTCTTATTTTGCAATGATAACAGAATTTTCAAAAGTGCTTAAGCACCTTAGTCATGGGAGGTGTTAAATACCTAGGTATAGTATCATGTTGTAATCCTCATACGTATAGCTTGACAAAGTTAGGACCATATTCACAAAGGTATGGAAGTGTCAAGTTCTTTCTTACAGTGCCTAGCTTAATATAAATGTCAATGGTTGTTAAATACTTATATCAGTTTGAGCTCCACTGATATTTTCTTTGCATAGATAGCGAATTTAGAAGAAAACTGTATAATTCTTGTCACTTTCTGTGATTATTCTTCTATAGGAATTCTAGTCTTAAAAAAAAAAAAAAAAAGTTGTAATAAAAGGGCTGTTGTACCTGTTGTGATTTGTGATTAAAAAACGCTGTTTGAAGGAAACAAATAAGGCCAGCTGTTACAAAGGGGGTATATTTGGAAAAATGGAGAAACCTTTCATCATGCAGACGCTTTATCACATTTGACATAGGCACAGTGGTGATTACACTGTCATGTAGTCTGCTTCTGTATTAATATTCTTCTCTGAAGTCAAAAGTTCCTGTGAAGACTGTATGGGAGAAACAGAATAAGTATGATTCGTCACAGTGAACTGTAACAGGTGGAAAAACAGAAATGGTTAACCACTATTTTGAGAAGGTTTCATAGGACAGCCATGCTATTTCAGACCTTCTGGACCTTATCCTAGAGAAAGATTATTAACACTTTCAGAAGAAGCAGCCTGGAAGTGAAATTACATAACCGTTGAATATAAAAAAAGTACAAGCTCAGTAGTGGCATTGGTTTATGTCTCTGTACAACTTGTGCTCCTGGTAACCTTTTCAAGTGGCAAGTACTTGTGACCTTTCCTGTCTGTTGTACCTTCTCCTGATTCAATTGTACATAGTAACCTTTATTGTTACTGTCTGTTGATTAATGTAACTTATTTTCACCTAGGATGTATTCATCTCAATAGGCTTGAAGTTCTCAGTGTCTGTTTTGGATCAAAGGAAAAAGGGCATGCATGCCCAAGATTTGGTGATTTTTATTTTTTTTTTTTTTCATACCTTTACTAGACATCTCTTTGTAATGTCAGTTACTTGATTTTACTGCTTTTAGTAGTTGAAGAATTGGAATGCAAATAGAAATGAAAAATTTCCTCCTGTATTACCCAATAAGAATACTTCTGCTTTCATACCTTGTCTCTCAAAATCATTCTTAGAAACAGTAGCTGGTGGACTAAAGGAATACTGAGCTTTGACTGATCATGTTTGGTAAAGCGTGTTGTCTAACTGAGACAAGGAAATAACTGCTATATGCTTACACACACTCAATATATCAGACTCTGATAGCCCTGTGCTTTCAAACTGCTGTTCAGGTAAATATTTCCCTAAGGTATATTTACTGCAGTGTGCAAAGTATGGCTTTTTTTTTTTTTGTTACCTAGAAGGCCTGTAGATTAAGGTTGAATTACAAGGCAATCAAAATTGTGAACTGTAGAAGAGTGTGACTTTATTCTTTCAATTTGTAGAGATTATTATATTGTAATAAAACATCTTTTTTGTCTAATAATATCTGTTACTTGATTTTACTGCTTTTAGTAATTGAAGAATTGAGATGCAAATAGAAATGAAAAATTTCCTCCTGTATTACTTATCTGCCTCAGTCTTGGTCTGCATTTCTTTGGGTGAAATTGTCACTTGATCACATGCTCACTAAACATCTGGCCATCTTTAAGGCAAAGCTGTTTCAATTTTCCTAAATTGTACTTCATGCATTATGCAAACGTTGCTTCATTAGACACTGAGATGAGCTATCAGGCTATATTGTTTGGTCAGAATAATGTAGGCTTGCTTCTCCTCGTGGTGCTGGTTTGAAATCAGACTAACAATTTTGGGTAAGTTCAGTTCATGCAATCATTTTTGTTTGTGATTCAATTAGGGCATACATAGGGATCTAGGTAAATGCAGTCAATGACTTTGTGTTCCTGACTTACGCTTATACCTATGTACAATATGTGAAATAGCATAAACAATGAAAGAGCTAAATTAATCTCTCGGGAAGTGAATGGAATTATGCCAGGCATAAATCTGAGTCATGCCAAGAGGCTAATTATAAGATTCCAAGTAACCCAAAGTTCATTTTGGTAGTAGAACATATTGGATCCTCACTGCCTTCTCTCTTTTCTTACAATTTGCACGATTGTGGAGAGTGCAAAGTGAAACACCGGTAAGTTGGGAAATTTCTTCCATGCCATATGTGGCTGAATAAAAAGATGATGTGTACAGCAGTAAAAGATCTGCCTGGTAACTAATGTTGTGGTCTGAATTCCACAGGGGGCCCAGGTTCTCACCTGGAATAAATGGCTGACTGTATTAACATAAATGGAAATATGCTACCTGTGCTAGTACATAGGCTTCTTTTTCCTAAGTACTTCTTATTGTTTTCAGATTAAATGATTAGGTATTAGGAGGGTATTTTTACATACTATAATTGTACATATCGTTCTTTTGTAGAGTGTACCAAAAAAGAAAAAAAGACTGCAAGATTTTCTGACTGCACTCACCTGAAAGCTGCTAAGTTTATCTTCACTGTTTTCCTTGCAATGTGTTCTCTCACTCTCTGGTGTCTGAAACTGTATTTATGTAAATATGTCTGAGCATTTCTTTGCCATCTGGATGGTACTGCAGGAAAGGTATAAAGAAAGGAAAATGAACACAAATGTAGGAAGCCTTGGAGAATACCTTAAAAAGATAAAATTGGACCTAACACTTTGGGAGCTGCCTAACTGGACTAGCACACAAAGCTTTTGATAGATTATTGCACAGCTAGATTAGCCAACTTCAAAGAGGCAGATTAAAAGAGGTATTTAGGAGTTTCTTTTGGATTTTGAAAACGTCTGGCTAAATTGGCATTACACTCTAGGTAATGGGAGCAATGGGTGCAGTGAATGGTCAGCTTGTGCTTGTTCTTTGGTTTAGCCCAGATTTATGCATGAAACTTTTGCTGACAGCAGTGTTTAGGACTGTGACTTCTTTTGAAATACCCCACCAGAAAAACCATCAACTAGAGTGTGGAGTGAAAGCCTTTTGCTCATAACGGCCATTGTGCTTGCAGAATCAGAAGCTGACTACAGTTGTTGATTACAGTAGTACTTGTGCTGGCAGTTATTTGGTTGCGTTGTGCAAGTAGACCTGTATCAACAGGTATCAACCTGTATCTTAGTTTTACCACATAACTTTTTTGTATCTATGTAGAGGAGTGCTCAAAATGGCTAGGGATATCACTTTCTGGTGGAAATTCAGGATTTTTTTTACACAGAATCCATATACACATTACCTGACAAAAGTTTCTGAAGACTGAATTTGCTTGCATGTTGTTTGACTACGTTATCTTTCAGGACTAATTTAAAACAAATAAACTGGACAAAGCAGTTGCCTGAAATTTACCCAGATGCCGCTGTTATCAGGAGGAGATGAGCCTGCAAGAAGGGTAGCAAGCAGCCTGCTCTTGAGCAGTAGAGCTGCTGGGTGCTGGGGGCTGGTTGGTAAGAATGGGCAGATTCCTTTTGTTGTTGTTTTTCAAATGATTTGTAAACTGGCATTCCTCCTTTAAAACTTGTGAGTTTCTAATAACCTTTAAAAGAGCAGTTAGGAGTTTATAAGTGAATGCTATGAAAACAGGGTAGCTAGTGGGCTGATAATTAGGTTGGTTTGGTTTGGGTTTTTTTTTGCCTGTACTCTGCAGTCATTTCCATGAATACTTTGAGCCTCTCTTAAGTGATTGTTGCAGATACTCAAAGGAACGCAACCTATATTTACTTAAAAAAACATAGCATAAGTAATTCACAGTGATCAGGATACTGGATGAGGAAGTAATCCAGCTCGTATTTTGAAGGGAAGCCCTCAGATGCTCTCCAAATAATACTTCATAATCTATTCCCATATAATTTATGAAATGCTGCTGAGGGAGGGAGGGAGGGGGGAGCAAACGTAAACAGAAGTATTTCTTTCCCCCTAAATATTCTGATGTAGTTAAGCGGGGAGTCCTTCTTGAATAAAGAAGGCTTAGGTGGAGGTTCAGTGTAATTTGTTTGAAGGCATATAACATATAGTAAATTTTACATTATGTTGGGAGAATGCAGTTGTTGCAAGTAAGGCTTTACAGCTTTTTGGCAAGGTAATTAACTTCTGCTCACTTGTTGATTTAAAACTAGTGCATTATGAAATCAGCCTGTAATTTTTAATTTAATTTTTTTTTAATTTTTAAATTCATTAATTTCATTAATATTCATGAATGGCCAAAATCTGTCAGTCTGCAGATGTAGTCTGTTTTCTATAAGTGGGTATCTTGCAAACTTTTATTTTAATTAATGAATTGCTGATTATAATATTTGCCAATAATGCTGGCTCACATATCAAAAAAACCTTGAGTATAAGAAACAAACTTTTCTATCAAACATAGAATTGTTTGGCTCTGTGTTTTCCTTTGGTTAACCAAAACGACAGACCTATCCAATCCATAGCTTAAAAGCAGGACCTGAAATGCAGTATGACATGCTGCTTCTTTTCTGCTCATTCTCTCAGCAGATTCTCAGCAGATTAGTGTTATTTTTGCCTTTGTCTGAATTTTCCTCCACCCGTTTTCTTTCCTCTCAGAAACTGTGTATATTTTTAGAAAGGCTCTGGAGTATGATGATGTTGTTCTGGGGTTTTTGTTTTCTCTAGAGGACACTTGTGTGGCAAGTTGCTGTCTCCTTGGCTTGTCGTTCCCTTGCCTGGCCTCACTTTGCCACTCCTCATCTCCCTCTTCATTTTCTTTTGTTTTTGTTTCATGGTTAGTTTTTCCATGGCTAGTTTTAGTCCTTACATTTCAAGCTGTTATGTGTAAGCAATTGTATATTTCCTTCTCTGTGTAGGAAAAATTCCAAAATGAGACCATTACTGTCTTGCTTCTCAAAAAATTAATGCCATTCAATCAAGTTCCCATATCTTTGCATGTCATGCTAAGCCTGCCGAACAGGTTAACTGCTAAAAGCAGGAAAAGGGATCTGATTGCTCATAGGTATCCCCCCTTTTGCTCTTAATATAGAAAGATTAAATATTTTCTGGAGTTTTCAGGTAGTTTTGAATCTTGGTTGTGTTTAATTTTTTCTGAAGTGATTCAACTGTGGACGCCAGTGGCTAGAATCCAATTTTTAATGGATCAGGTATATGGCGTCATGGTCCTTTCTACCCCTATTCTGCTATAATTCTGTTAAGCTAACAGACTTCAAAAGCCTGCTGAGAGGATTTGTTGATTTGCCTGTGGATGTCGGTAGGAAATGACAGAATCACTTTGTGCCTGCAGTCTTCCATCTCTTGTTTTGTAATAAGCAATTTAGTGTTGCCAGTTATTCCCTCTATAGGCTGTGGCCATAAGATTTTGTCAGACTTTTTCTTCAGCAAGTTAAAACTAGTGGGAACACTGAGGCTATTCTTATGTCAGGTACGCAAGATGCGGTGCAATCTTTTTAAATGATTCAGGTAGGGAGGTGTCACTGCTGACTGAGAGAAGTATGAACGGAAAAAATATTGGTTGTTTTCCTAGATGTAACACAGGTAATGCTTCACGATGGAGGGAATAAAAGATGTGCTATAAAGAGGAGAGTGTTGCCATTATTGTGGGATTGCTAGATGTGTCTTCAGGGTAAGGGATATTTGTGCCCCTTGAATGCTCTGATAGTCTCTGTTGGCTTTGTGACTAGAAGGGTCTTTCTGTATCATGCTCTTATAAAGATTACGAAGTTGCAGTTTAATTTATAATTCATGGTAGCTGTCCTGATACTTGCTTTATAGACCACTGAATCCTGTGTTTGTAACAGCTGTGTATTGATTGGCTAAGTCTTCGCTGTTAGTGAACAGAGTTGAAAATGCCTGTGCTTTTTGCAGTGCTTGCTACACTGGGAATACAACCCCTGCCTGAGCAACCAAGGCTAGGTTAATTAAAAGGGAAGAGAAATCTCACAGTAATTAGTAACTGTAAAAATGTTATGGGACAGCTGTATTGTAGACCAAATAAATGGACAGGTTTGCATAAAATCTTAAAGCTGTGTTTGAAGACACTATTTCTCTGTGCAGGGAAATAAAAGCTGAAGTTATCCCCTATGGCACTGAACGACTCCATTGTGCTGTAGAAAGCCATATAAGCTAGCTCTTTTCATGTATCCTTTAGTCTTCTTTCTCCTAAACAGCTGTTTTTGACTGCTGTGGATTAGCTGTGTCCAGAATTTTCAGTTTAGATCAGATGAATGCAGAGATTAACATCTCTTCCTTTTGGTGGGCTAGTGAAGAAGCACATCATACACAGTATAGAATGTTGAAGGGGGTTTCTTTATATTTCTTGTACTGCAAGAGAGCATGAAATCTAGGCTTCCAGAGGGAATGTGTTAGATGTAGTAAATGAACAGAGTTGATCTGTCCCCGTCTCGTCCCCCCCAAAAAAAAAGTGTGTGTGTGTGGGATGCTGAAGGCAGAACTGGTCATTTTCTGAGTATTACTTTGTAAAGTCCATCATTGTAGAGGGTGGAAATAAAGCCCGGACATTCTGATTGTTTAATACTGCTGCAAGCTGCTGGCATTACATGGGTAAATGGAAATATGTTTATATTTAATGTAAGAAAAGCATACAATCAGAAGGCCGTGTGGAAAGAGTGGATGAAGAGTTACTGAAATCCATTACTGATGGCATATTACAAAGGAAGGGTTCTCATCTCTTTCCTCTGGTTTCTTTCATTGTAATTAATCTTTACTCCAGTTCTTTCTTAATTTCTTACTCTCACTTCTTTTCAAAAGCCCTCTTTGTGTCTTTTCTTTCCATTCCCTGCAGCTTATCCTGTCTACACCACTCTGCATCTTCATAACATTGATTTCTCTCTTTCAACAGAACTGTTGCACAGTTGGCTACTCTTCCATAACTCACTCTGTGCAAGATTATGTGCCTTGTTTTTGACCTTGTTTTGTCATGCCTTCCAGCTATTTAGGACATGGGGCATTTATAACAGTGTGTACAGCAGCGCTGTGGTGAATTTTACCCTTTGTATAATTGCTTTCTAATAAATATGATTAATCTTAAAGGCTTACTGTTAGCCTAATATACAGTTTGTACTAAAATTGAAATTTTGAGGGATACTTGTATAAATGTCAGCTCTTACAGTTGTAGCATTTTAAGACTGCAAATGTCAATATGTGCTATATAATGGTGTTTGCCTGTGTGTGAAGTACTTTATAATCACTGATGGAATTAATCTTAAATTAATTAAAATTTTAATTAATCTTAAAATTTTCCAAAGTTCACACAAGTTAATCAATCCAAAGTTTGATGCTTTTACAAACTACTGATATTTTTTCACTGTGCAAATGGAGTCAAAGTCAAGGTGGGTCAGGTTTAACTAAGAAAATGCCAAAGCAGTCAAAATGAAAATTCAAACTCCAAGGAATTCGGGTGGTAAAGCATTGTGTAAAGTGTATGATTGAATATTTTCATCAGTTTAGACAACTTCATGTGGTCATAGAAAAATGTTAGCAGCAGAGGCCTCTTATTCATTATACATGCAATTAAAAAATGGCATGTGAAAGAGTTCAAGGGGGAATGAATTGGACTAATCAGTAAGCGAGCTGAAAAAGACTGTGATGAAGCTCAGGTTTCCCTTATTTATCTGCTCAATTTCTGTATTGGGTTTGAGGGCCCGGGTTTTGGTAGCAAGGGGGCAACAGTGGTGGCTTCTGTGAGAAGCTGCCAGAAGCTCCCCCTGTGTCCAATGAAGCAAATGCCAGCCAGTTCCAAGATGGACCCACAGCTGGCCAAGACCAAGCCTATCAGTGATAGTGGTATTGCCTCCGGAATAACATATTTAGGAAGGGGGAAGAGTTACTGTCCTTATCTCAACCCATGAGCCTTTCA
>JBCJKH010062967.1:5687-18260 GCA_039877255.1 Loriculus beryllinus
CTATTTAGGAAAGTGTTCACAGCATCTGTTCAGTTACTCTCAGACGTCAGAGAGTCAATTTCTTTCTTACAAAGACTGTGATTGTAGAGATATAGCAATAGAGAAGAGGGAGCTTCTTGGTTAAAAAAAGCCATAACCTTACTGAATTACTATAAAAGAAAAAAAAAATGTTTAACTAACCTGATTATTTAACTCACTGCCTGTTATTTAATGTCCAATAGAGGAGAGAAAGAAGGATCCAGAGTGGCTTTCAATGCCATGAGACTAAGTTGCCATGGCCAAGCACTTTTCCTTTTTAAGTGTTACTCTGAGTTTACAGCAGCTGAGGAATGCCTGAAGTGTGCTATGTGTCAAAGCAGCTGAAAATCAAAGGAACAAATACACTGGGCTATCTTAGCTGCATTATAACTCTGTAGTGATCAAAAGGGCAATGTGTCCAATGTCTTTTGTCAGTTAGCTTCAGGTTTGTAGCTGCTTTGTTTCCAAGGAGTGCAAAGAATTTAAAGAAAAGTGAGGAATGCATAACCAGATATAAACATCTGTATAATTCAATATAAGAATTGGATACCACAATGATATTGGTGCAGGGAGAAGACAAGAAAAGCTGCATGGGGATTGTTGGACATGGACTGTGTAATTACTAGATCCTGGTAATGGAATAAGAGGACGATAGGTTCCCTCCTCACTGCTAAATCTGTTTTTGACATGCAGTCAACAACCTTGTTTATGTATTACCCTAAAGTAGACTCTTGATCCACTCAATGGGTTTCCCAGTTTCTCCTAGTCCCCTGACTACCTCCAGGACCCTCTGTACTCAACAGTGGTATACCTCTTTTCTTTTGTTGAACTGACATGTTTGTGTTCAGTGGTTGTATTTTTAGCCTCTAAGCAAGGCTTTAGCCTGGTTTCTGCAGTATTGCTTTTCTGGCTCAGAGATGGTGCTGTTGCTTAACTCTTTCCATACTAGGAAGTGTTCTTAGAAAAAAGTGCTGCAGGCTTCCTTTAAAGGGAAGTAGACAACCCCATCCCAATAAAAACCCTAACATGATTAAAAAAAAAACAAACAATTTTTAAGGTAAAAGCGTTAAGAAGTATAGATGACACTGGTGAGTAGCTGATGATCATAATGGGAAATTGAGGTAAATTTGCACAAGTGTATTAAAATGCGCGTCATGGTAGAAAGTAAAATAAACTCCTCTCATAAATGTCAGAAACACCAATTTAACAGAAGACAAGTGCCACGAAAAATAAGCTACTTCTGACACCTTATTTTTCTACAAATGTATATTAATGTATCTGTAAATTAAATATGAATGAACAAATGTTGGTGTCAAACACAGTAAACAGCTCCTACAGGCCACTGCTTAACAGGTTAGAACAGAATCAATAGCAAAGCTGCAAAAATCCCAGTGGCTTATTTTCAGAGACTTACCCAGTTGCAACTAGAGGCAGAAGAATCAGTTTAGAGGAAGTGTAAATTGATTCTGAATAACCTGTTTCAAATGTCCTTTAAGAAATTGCAGACTTCACTGCTTTAAATGTACCTGTGAGAAACTTTTCTTCACAACAGCTGAAAGAAGTAATTTCTTAAACTTAACGTTTATAAAGTCACTGTGATTTTTAGGTTACCTCATGCCATTACAGATTTTCAGGTGGCCTGTTGACTTTGTATTTGGTACATTACTGCCAACTAAATGAAGAAATTCCAGAGGAATTCCAGGAATTGTTTTTCTAACCAGCATAGCTTCTGACAGATGTGGACCCCCCTTTCCAAGACTCAAGGTGATCTGGATGGCTTGTTACCTGTCAGTCTTTGTCTATTGGTATAACATAAGAGATGACAGAGGCATCTTTGAAAGTGGAACACTTGATAGTGCTTTCTCAGTAAGCTATCACTAGATGGACAGCTGGCAACTCAAAGACTTGAGGTGTGAAAAGAATTTAATGCCTAGACCTCATTTCATATTTCAGTGGAGTAAAAGAAAGCCTTTATACTTAATGACTTAGATTACACAACTCAGATGTTTTGCTCTTTACAACTTTGTTGTCATAAAACCCTTTTCCCAACCCCTCTGCCCAATCACGAGTCCTTATTTTAAGACCAGCTAACATGAGCACTATTCCTAGCCTGAACATACGTAAGACATCTGTTACTTCCACATTCTCTGTTTATATCAATTAAGTCTTCAAGAACAGGCAAAGCCCATCTGTCCTATTTTTCTAGTTCAGTCTCAGAGAAAGCAACTCTATTCTTGGTCTTCAAGGCTACAGATACACCTAAAACTTCATCCATGTCACTTCAAATTCTTATTCAGTGATAAGTTCATCACCTTGGTAGAAACACTTGTTCTTCTCCAGCTATCCTTCCGTAGCCCTTTGTGATCATAATGATTGATTAGTCTCTTGGATCAATGCTATGAGATTTTTTAGCACAGATATTGTAATATATATTTTAATGATGGATATGTCTGAAGCCAGATGCATAGTAATGATATGTTTTGAAGCCCTATTTTGAGATCATTATCCTTCTGATCTTTGAAGGTCTGATTATAAAGAACTTGTATTTCCATGATAAAGAGGTGCTAAATTATTCCTGGTTTCCTTTACTCATGGTATCTATTCTGTGTAATTCAAGATGAATGAACAAGAAATTTACTAGTTATTACTGATGTTCTTTCTCATAGAATTACAGGCAAGTAGGATAAAATTAGGGATGATTTTCTAGAGAAAAGAACTCCAGACAATGGGGAGCAGGTAAGAGAACACAGATGCTTCTTTTCAGTGTTTTGAAGATGAAGGTTTATCATAAGGGTTAACAGTTGGGAGGGAGGTAGGACAGAGGACACGTCAAGTGCTTTGATTTAGGGCAATCACGCTTGGAGCATACAACTTCTGGCTGATGTAGGGGATGAATTCAGCGGTGCCTGACCTGGCCTGTCTTAGGTTTTGCTGGATGGAGTTCCACACCCTGTGTGCAGTGTGACAAATGGTGCATACCTAGCAAAAAAGAGAAATATGTTAGTTCTGTAATAAAAGATGTGTTCTACTGCAATACACTAAACGACTTAATGTCTCTTCAACAAAATAAATACCCTTCATTTCAGGATATCAATTAAATAAGTCACATGATGTTACACCACAATTTTTTCTTGTTTGCATATAAAATGAATATCCCCAAGATGTGTATGTCTCTGAAGCAACATCATTGTTGGTTTCTTCTTTATTACTGATTAATTTATTTGATATATTGAAGTGCAAGCTAGTCCCTCAGGTGATATAAATTTCTCCATGAGTACTCTGCATTAAGTTTCTTGGATTTTTTTCACTGCAGAAGACTATACTAATATGAGGTTGCTCCTATCAAATCATTGATATGCTTAAGCTTTCCTAAAGCAGGCTGCTATAATTACTCCCCATTTCATGCTCTTATAACTGCTTACAGAGTATGTGAATTGACAATTTATTGTTCTTTTTTGTGGTTTTGCCTTGTATTAAATATATGCCACAAGTATATTTTGCTTTCCATCAAGCAATCTCCAAACTTCCTTAATAGCTTTATGGAATGGACTTCACCAGAAACCTTTATCAGAGCCTTCTTCAATTAGCTAATGTTAATGGAGAACTTCAAAAATGAAAAATGGAGTATAAGTATTGAGTACTATAGTTATATTAAAATTCATTTTATTAACCATTTGTTAATGGTTTATTTTTAAATGTTTCTTTTATTGCAGGTTTTTAGAACAAAATTATTTATATACAAAATATTCAGGATTATAATCTGTCCCAATAGAGATATAGAATTAAGAAACTAATTTTGATAACTACAATTAATAAGAATTTTAAACCTGCAAAGTCTTCAGGTCTTTAGTCCATTAATTCCTTCATGTGCCTAATTTCTTTCCTTTCTGTCTCAGTTTCTTGACCCTTCGCTTGGCTGAAGAACAGCTCTCTGTTGTCAGCTGAGTTAATAGCTATCCTCTTTCTCTCTCAGTGTTTATATGCCAACTAAACACAACTGGTTATTTCTGCTTTACTAAAAAGCATTCAGTCTCTAATCTACTATTTAAACTTATTCTTTTCCTATTCTTTTGTTTTCTGACTCAAAAGAAGCAGTGCAACATAACTTCTCTGAACACTTCTATCTGGGTGTTTATTTGCATAGAGGAGATACTACCACTTTATGTCCTATCTAAAACTAATCAGGCTCATTGCCAAAATTTCTTCATCTTAATTAGCCTGAATCTTTGATGAGATACTGGATATAGTGTTGTGTGTATGAATAGAAATGTATATTGAGCCTTACAATCTGCTACAATTGCACTACCATATAATTTAGCATGGCCTGGTTCTATAATTTTAGTGTTTCTTAAATGATTCTTTGGTTTATCATGCAGATGAGATAAGGACATAATTATTAATAGTTTTCAATATTGTAACATCCATAAATGATTGCATTTGCATAATCGTCTTGTGGCATTTCTACACATAAGTTTATTCAGATTGTTGTGTCTCAAAACTAATCTCTGTTAATTTGTGGAGAGTGTAACGGGTCATTTATCTCAGCTGGGCAAAATGAAATTTCAGAAAAATAAAATCAAAATTCTTACTGGTCTTATCAATCAGTGGGTAAGTAGATAAGGAAGTAAGATTGAATGGGTTTCTCAGACCAGGAGAAAGAGTGTCAAAGTGTTATCACATTTTCTCTTCCTGCTGCTACCCTGCTAACTGAAGTTGCACAACTCTAGGGCGTTAGTGCCAGAGGCTACTGCCTCCTCAGACACCACAATGCTTGTGGGATTCCTTTAGTCCATATAAACCAGATTAACATGGATATATTATTTCGGTTTTTTAAGCAGTCCAGTTTGTTGTGGATAAAATGGCCTGGGGAATACTCACATGGCAGGTCAGAGAGATAACAGTTGTCTTTGGGGCTGGGAACAGTAATTTTTTTAGCCAGTGTAACTGCAGCTGAAAAAAGATTGTGACTATGCTAATGATATGACTGTAAAGACTTGGCTCTAGGTTAGCGTAATGCATAAATGCATTCATGCGTACAGATTAAGGTCCTTGTTAAATCTGTACATGGCTAGGCCTTAGGCTGTGACTAGGAGTTGTGGTGTCAGAAATTTACAGGGGGACATCCTAATTGGAACTGCAGTGGTCATAGTGAATTAATTTGATAGAAATCTTCTCACAGATTTTTTTCTTTGGCCGATTTCCCTTAACTATACTGAGAGGTGGGAATATAAAGCTACAAAGAGGAAAAGGCCTCTAATAATGTTGGCTGCTGCAGTGTGTCCTACTTGTGTTAAGTGATGCGGCTGCAGCCATGAGTTGCCCATCTCTCTTTATTTCAAGCATGAAAGTATATGTTTCAATTACTTATGATGATGACAGCTTATAGATATTGCAATATTTAAATACATTAGCTTTCTGGATAGGGATAGGATTGTTGCTCATTTAGTGAACAAAACTCTTTCGTTGACTTACCATTATGTATTTGTAAAGTTTTTTAGTTTATTTGGTCATTCATTTACTCCGGAGAAAGGTACTGAGGCTTTCTGTTATATTGTAAAGGCCAAAGATAAAAAGATTATATGTTCTAAATTGGTAACACCCACCAAGGTAAAACCATCATTCTGAAAAATCTTACTTAGCTACCATAGAAATGCAGCCCATACTTTACAGTAAGTCTTTATTGTCTTTATGTTCATATGACTAGAACTGCATCTTTATGAACCTTTCAGATTTTCCTGTTTCCAAGTCACTTGTTTGCTACCTCACAGCCTAGTCCAGCCAGGATGTCAAATTTCAGTGTTTCACTTCAGTCCTCTAGGAAACCTCAGCCTAGATGGCATTCTCAGACAAACTGACAGAACTAAGCTGTAAGGCAGTTGAGTTTCAGTTGCTACTTGCTTAAAAAGCACAGAGAGGAGGCTGTAGGTGTATTGTCTAAAATATCTTGTGACAATATTTTCTGAGGAAGGTAGGAGGCGCAAGTTCAGATTTCCTTTTCTGCCACAGTTGGTTCAAACTCACATCTCCAATGAATGTGTCCTAATTAACAGGATTTTAAGTAAAGAAGAACAGGAATCTTGAATGATTAGCCTACAGAATCAACAGTGAGAAGCAGGTGTTGTAGTGCGGAGAGGTATAAAACCACAGTCTGGTTGTCTCTTATTCTATCCTGAGAGAAAATACTAGAGGGTCTACAATTCTAGCAGAGATGCCCAGTAAAACCCACTGACCAGAAGTGAAAGATTATTCAGAATAGAAATTAGGCACAATGTGGGATTTTGGCGGATGGCCTTTGTAGGTGTGAGCACAGGAAAAATCAAGCTTTCCTTAAAAGCGTACATGAGCTCAACACACAGTACAGAGAGCAGAAGTGAGGTCTTAACTACTTCTCAAGAAGCTGAGCGAGAATACTGACCTATTGAATAGTGCTATTTTTTGTCTTTCCTTTTCATAGCTCCAAACACAGCTTCTTAGCAGAGATCAAAGTATTTTCAGTTGCTGACTTTCTAGAGGTCAAATATGTTATTGAAATATTCAGTTTGGCACAACAGTTGATGTTTACCAGGACTCTGCACTGTACATTGTGTAAGATAAATCTGGACTGTTTTGCTAGAATGGGTCTTTATCAGCTGTTTCTGAATTCCTAAAACTGTGTTTCTTCTGATACCTTTCTTGAGCTCTGTTTTCTAGCTTTCCTGAGCACAATAGTGTATGATACTTAGGTAACAGTTCTGCCACAGAAGTGCCTTCTGTGGAAGTGTTAATTTGCATTACATGATCCAGAACTATGTCCTTGTTACAGAATTAAATGACTGTGATAAAAATGTGGTTTACACATATTTTGGTTAGTTGACTTGGATTCAGTTAGTGCTTTAATTAGATATTTGAAAAGGAAAATCACAGTGTTGCTTATGAAGTCACATAGACTGGTATGCCTTTATTTTACAGAACATTTATACAGACTGCTTGCTATCGTCCCAATTCTTTGTGCATTGTGAAAGTTTTTTTTTTTTTGCCATCAATGCCTCAGTAGTGGTAGATTGGATCCTATATTGTATTTACTTGAGTGGTATTGATCTTTCAGTTTCTATTTCATTAGCTAGAATTCTTTATGCATGGAGGGTCTGAATTTAATGAGAAGCTAATATAGTACTCACTGACTTATTATTTTGTGAACAAGAATCTTTTTTTTATTTTTAAAATACCCCAAAGGAGAAAGAAACCAAACCAAAACAAACAATCGCAACAGCAGATATTGGTACCATAGAAGCAGAGTTTTTCACTGCATAATCATCCATTTGTCATCTGCAATGCTGCTGGAGGTTCATGTTAATTATGCTCATTCATCTGAACTAGCCACAGGGGAAGTCCTCTAAACAGCTTAAGGCAGTCTGGCAAGAGAGGACACTCCTTTTATTCCTATCTGCACATTGTGTTGCTCAGCGAACTTGTTGCTACTTGAGCAGTCAAGACATTAACACCTGCAAAATCAAATGGTAAACTAAATATAGTAACAAGACATATATGCATTAAAAATGCCAATATCTAGATGTGCTTTAAATTTGCAAAGTCTTAAATTAAATCTGTCATTTAAAGTAGACACAAGCATCCCTACAAAAACAAATATGAAAGGAATTTTAAACTTGTACTTGTCAAATGCCTAAAACCTAGCAAGTGCTGGATTTCTAATTCTCAGTTTTTCTCTGCAGATAAAACCAAATTAAGATATAATCTTTGATGACATTGTCACATATTATATTTTATTTTATAAAATCTGTACTTATTCAGTGCTTAGTGTAAGCACTATTTATATGGTGAAAAATTCCAAAGTCTTCATTCCGGTTAAAATGCATGAACTTGTTTTCCTGAAATTTTATTTATAAACCCCAACATAACCACATACACCCATGATATGGAAAATGTCATCCCCATGCCTAGTGAAGCTGCAAGATCTTGTACATGCAAGATCTTATGAAAAACCTATTAAGCAATCTCTAGAATTAGGTAAAGGTAAGATGGCCATGTGAATACTTAGAGATTTGTAGTAAAATAATAAATGTAATTTATGAAGCTTTCAGTTATTCTTTATGTTTGTGCTGCATATGTTAGGGGGCAAAATCTAAATAAATTGGAAGGGATAACATCTGAACTAGCATTAATAATCTTACTGCAACAAATGCAACTTTCTTCCTGCAAGAAAGAGTATCAAATGCACATTTGTCTTCTTACAAAATATAATATTCAAAGGAATCACATCGGATAAGCAAATTCAAATGTGTTCATCTGACAAAATCCACCAGTAACTAAACTACTATAGACAATGACTTACGAACTGAAACAAGAACCAAAACCAAACCAAAAAAAAAATAAAAATCCCAACCAACCAAAAACCAAAACCACCACCCAAACCCCTGAAAGTTTAAATATTTTTGGCTTACCATCCTGAGAAATGTCAATGCAAAATTGACTGTATTTAAAGAAGTGACAAAAAGTATATTGTCTAAAGAAAAATATTTCTTCAATTATTTTTTCACATGCCTGACAGATTGCCTTTGATCTTCCTGATAAAACTGTCCTCACATGACAGCTGATATCTTGCCTTGTACATCAAGGACATAACCAACAATAAAAGTGCCTTTTCTGACTCATGAAATGTAATTGTGAAAAACAGATGCTCCTGAGATGTTATGGAATCAGACAGTGCTCCAGAAGAGGAACCCCCACTATTATGTGAGACAACAGCCAAATTGGACTTCTGGAGACGGCATATCGTTCTTGCTCTGGCACTGCCTGACAGCTGTCTTCCTGCCCCAAGCTCTGCACACCAGGACTGAACACTTCGCTCTATTTTCTGAATGCACCACCTATGTTGTCAGAGCTAGACCACTGACTCCAGTGCCAGTGAAAAAGCAGATGACATCTTCACAAGTTACAGCCACAATATTGCAGCCGAGCCCAAGGATAAATGCAATCAGTATATGGATGACGGACATTTTGGCAAAAGACGAACCTGAGCAAGGCAGAAAGTGTGCTCTAGGCAAAGTCAAACATCTTTGCAGACATAATAGTTTCTCTGTAGATATTTCATCCAAAAGAAGACATCTCTGTTCTGTTTAGTTCATAATTCTCCTTAATTTTTTTGCTATGTGGTATGGTTTTACCATGGCTGGCAGCTCAGTCCCACACAGCCACTCACTCACTCCCCCACCCCCTCCACCATGCAATGAGAGCATGAATCAGAAGAGTAAAAGTGAGAAAACTCATTAATTCACATAAAATCAGTTTAATAGATAAAGCAAAATTTGCATGCATAAACAAAGCAAAATAAGGAGTTAATTCACCACTTCCCATCAGCAAGCATGTATTCAGCCATCTCCAGGAAAGAAGGGCTCTGTCACATGTAATGGTTACTTGGGAAGACAAGCACTATAACTCTGAATGTCCCTCTTCCTGCCCTCTTACTCTGGCTTTTATAGTTGAGCATGATGCCATATCGTCTGGAGTATCTCTTTGGTCACTTGGGGTCAGTTGTCCTGGCTGTGTCCTGTCCCAACTCTTTGTGCACCCTCAGCCTACTCGCTGGTGGGGTGGTGTGAGAAGCAGAAAAAGCCTTTACTTTATGTAAGCACTGCTCAGCAATAACTAAAACATCCCTATGTTATAAACAATGTTTTCATTAAAATCCAAAACATAACCCCATAAGAGCTACTATGAAGAAATACAATTCTATCCAAACCAGCTCACTGAGTAATGCTTTCTGTTGTCTTAGGTCACCCAGCAGGATCTATACAGATCTGTACACCTCTGCACATTTATGCAGACAGGGAATAAGTTAGACCTGACTTCAGTGTTTCATAACAGCCCTATGAGATGCCACAAATATATGGTAAATGATGCCTCACATGTCAACAACATTCAAACCCATTTAGCACTCTGCATCTTGAAGGTGTTAAAGGAGCTGGCTGACATTGTTGTGAGGTTGCTTTTCATAATCTTTGAGAAGTTTTACAGATCAGAGGACTTCCCAGAAGCTTGGAAGAAAGCAAATGTCACCCCCACCTACAAGGGCTTAAAGGAGGATCCAGGAAATTATAGGCTCATCAGTCTTACTTCAGACCCTGAGAAAGTTACAGAATGAGGGCTATCAAAAGTCCAGTGAAGCACGTGATTGGGAAAAACCAGCATGTATTCATCATAGGCAAATCGTGTTTGACAAGAGCTGAAAACCTTCTACAATAAAGTGACCTGCTCAGCTAAAGTAGGCAGCAGGGGTGGCCTTTGTGGGAAGAGGCATGGGGCTGTCTTGTACCAGACATAGCCAAATCCATTTGGTTCCAGCTGGCTCCAGCGGACCCACTTCAGGACACAGTGGAGCCTTTCAGCTGAGATCGTGGCACTTCTGGGAAAGTGTATTTAAGAAAAGACAGGGAAAAAAAAACCCAACCAAACAACAAAACACAGGGAGATAGAGGAAAATTGTGGGAACCCACAAAGAGAACACCAAGGCTGGAGGAAGAGAAGGGGAAAGGAGACAGAAAGAAGGAATCACAACACTACAGCACCCCTGCCCCAGACCTTGCATCACTGAGGGGACTCAGTATAACCTATAACAATAATGAAGGGGCGTAGGAGGGTTTGCAGTGAAGCTCAGTTTAAGAAAGAGAGGGAAAAGAGCTTTTCCCTGAGTGTATAAATGCTTTTTCTTTTTCTGTTTTGTTTTGCTTTTTTTTTTTTGTTTTGTTTGCCAACATCTTAAACAGTAATTAAATATATATATTAATTGGCAGTAAATGAAGTTAGTTTTCCCCAAATCCAATCTGTTTTGCCTTCAGTGGTAACTCATAAGCAAACACCTTGCCTTTATTTTTCTGTATGAGCTTTCTTATTCCTAATCCTCCTGTACTGTCCCCCATCCCACTGAGGCAGGGGAGAAGGTGAGCAGCTGTGTGGAAGTTCAGCTGCCACCTGAGCCAGCCCACCACAAGAAGTCTGCATAAAGTAGTACAAAAGAAAGATACTGTATTAGTGTTCAGAAGAAAAGTGCAAACAGAATACCGACATTGCTGTGAGGAATTAGTGGATGAATAAACTTTGAAAAGCCACTGCCTCTTGGCAGACACAAAATCGAATACCTGGATGCCAGATGTCTGTATAGCTGTGGACTCCATCTGTAGCACATGCTTTCATGCCATATGCTACTTTATATCAAATGGTGGTATGATTACATAATAAATTTATGGAAAAACAGCTCTGTTTCCACCTCTCACTTCTCTCCTTTATTCTCCCATCTCTTGCTCTTTTGTCACTGCTGAAAAATTAATTCTATAGACAGCTACCCTTCTATACACTATATTTCTACTTTCCTGTTAAAAAGAGGATCACTGAACTATTGGGCTCTGAAGAGAAAATGTCCAGATATCAACCATTAACTAGTCTGATAATTCTACAGATCATTTTTCTGTAAGTGCATGGTGCTTCCTTTTAGGGGACTAGCATTAATGTTAAAATTAAACTTTCACATGCTTTAATTTTGCAGGATATAGCAAAACTATATTTAACTTTCTAACATAAACATGTTAAATATAAGCAGAGAAGTTTTGAGCCCACACTTGTTTTCAGGAGACAAAGTAGTGACAAAAATTCATCAGGAACAAGTGCTTTGGGTTTTTCTTGGTTATTTGTTCAGATTTTCATTTTTTATTTATATTAGATATAAGGAAGTTCTTTAGTGTGAGGGTGGAGTGGCACAGGAACAGATTGCCCAGGAAAATTCTGGCTGCCCCATCCCTGGAATTATTCAAGGACAGGATGGATGGGGCTTTGACCAACCTGGTCTAGTGGGAGATGTCCATGCCAGTGGCATACCATGGGTGGAACTCTACGGTCTTCAAGGTTGCTTCCAACCCAAACCATTGTATGATTCTATGATTTGCAAGACTGTGGAAATACTGACTGCAAAATTTCTTCCTTTGCACTAAGTAATTTTTATTTTTTTTTTATGACAGTCCTCACAACCTGTCCATCTTCTCGTTATGGAGATAAATTATTAAAAAGAACAGTGAAATGTAGATAGGTTGAATGCAGACCCTGGTTTCTCTCATCGTCAAGTTTCACTCAGCTTTATAGTTTCTTTGTTATCCCTTAATTATGGCTGAAACTGGATCATAATATAACTGAGAGCGTCTTCAGAATTGCACAGAATCAGAGTCATTAGGGTTGGAAAGGACCTCTGGAGATCACCTAGTCCAGCCCTCCCTGCCAAGGCAGGGTCATCCAGAGCAAGTTATATAGGAATGTGTCAAGGTAGGTTTTGAATCATAGAATCATAGAATAGTTGGGGTTGGAAAGGACCTTAAGATCATCTACTTCTAAACCCCTGCCATAAGCAGGGACACCCCACACTAATCCATGCTACCCAAAACTTCTTCCAACCTGTCCTTGAACACTGCCAGGGATGGAGCACTCACAACTTCCCTGCGCAACCCATTCCAGTGCCTCACCACCCTGACAGTAAAGAACTTCTTCCTTATATCCAATCTAAACCTTCCCTGTTTA
>JBCJKH010062970.1:0-22326 GCA_039877255.1 Loriculus beryllinus
CCCTCCCTAGATGGGAGAAGAGCAGGGCCATGGTGGAAAGGAGGTGATGGATTGAAATCTGTTCTCTGTGTTACAGACACACATTGCATGCTCTGTAAAGGGAAGTACTAACGAGTTTTGCTCTGCCGGGCAAAGGACTGGTGTCCTTGGGTACAGGCTGGTGTGTCCGTTCATGGGCCCCAATGTCAGCCCTGTACCCATGGTCCTTTACAGAAAAACTCTTATTTCTTGTTTCACAGGTATATGTCTGTTTATGTTAATAAACCAAATGATTGGAAACTAACTGAAAACCAAAACTGCAACTCTGCTCACAGAAGCCAAAACAAATTACTTAATAAAAGGACTATTTCTTAGTCTTGCAGAGAGGTCTTCTTTATATAACTATGATTTTACCAATAGACACTTTTCTGAAATCTAAAGACTTTAAAGCTTGTCTACAGGTTTTTTGGTTTCAGGTTAATTTCATTGAGAAACTGGCAGCAATCCCCTCAGCACATTTGTCTAAATCGTGAAATGCAGCATGACAGCTGGTCTCTCTCCCATAGGCTTATGAGGAGCAGCTGAGGGAACTGGGGTTTTTCAGCCTGGAAAAAAGGAATCTCAGGGGGGACCTTATCGCTTGCTACAGCTATCTGAAATGAGGTTGCAGTGAGGTGGGTATAGGTCTCTTCTTCCAAGTCACGAGTGATAGGACAAGAGTAGATAGCCTCAGATTGTGTCGGGGGGGGTGGCGGGGGGTGTTAGTTTAGATATTGGGAAATATTTCTTTTCTGAAGGGCTTGTTAAACATTAGAACATTTTCAAACATTGGTCTTGGAAAATGATAGAGTCATCATTCCTGGAGGTGTATAAAAGACCTATAGGAGCAACATTTATGGACATGGTTTAATGGTGGACTTTGCAGTGCTAAGGTAATGGTTGGACTCAATGATCTTAAAGTTGCTTTCCAACCTAAATGATCCTATGATTCTAAATCTTAGTTCTGTGTCTTGTCTCATTTCTCATGCATTTTTCTCTAAACCTTGTTGAGAATTACATGGAGACAGCTGCAGAACTTGGTGACCCTTTGAGATCCCTCCCAGCCTTATCTTCCCACACTTCCAAGTTCTCAGACCCTGACTTTTTCCTTTAAAGTACCTACTGGAAAGCAGCAAATGTCTTACTTTTCTCAGTACTTGTAATCACTACGCTTCCTCCCTCTTTCCTACTGTGCAAGTGTGGTCAGGTTTTCAAGAAAATCCTCTTTTAAAAAAATTAGTTATATTTCATATGACTTCTTTTCTTTTGCACTACAGACACCATGTGGTGCTTCCGATAACTACACAGTCTCTGGTAGGACTGCTATTGGGAATACCATAGGTAGGATTAATACTAGTGAAGCTGTGCAGGTACATTTTCTCTACATCTCTGCATGTCAGGAAGGGGAATCCTTCCACCAGCCCTTGTAATACAGAACAGAAGCAAAAGTAGGAATCACTGTATTTGCCAGGAAAGCTAAATTTGTACAGTTTGAGGTTACTCTGGCCTTTGAAAGGGCTGCAATGACGGTTGAAAATTCAGAGATGCTCAGTCAGTCCGTTCTTTCACAAAATTCATTTTACACTGACATTTAATCTCTAAAACCATCAGATTATGGCCTAAATGATTTCCTTAAATCATGTGCTTTGTTAGTCAAAGCAGCTGACTTGACAGTTCTTTCAGAATGAAGAAACCATAACGTTGCCAGGTGTTTGATCTCTTACACACAATTCCACATATGATTCCTGAATTTTCAGCAACAGATGTGTTAGTTCAATGATGACGTCATTTTTTCATAACATACTAAATATGGATAGTGTGGTGTTACTGCAGAAATACTGTTTTGTGTATCACACATTTCCACACTTTTTTCATTAATTTATAAGATGTTCATGTGCAGTAAAGACTAAGCAAGATTTGAAGCTGTATAATTTTAATCGATTAGTTTTCATTTATTTATTAAACAATTATCACTAATAATTTATTCACAAAAGATTTAAAGTGCAGCACTATCCTTGTTTTGCAAAGAACCCTTGCTAGTCACAGAGGAAGTTACATATTTTTTACAATGAAAGAGTAACCTATATTTTTCATTACTGCAAATGTTTATAACTGTGTGTTTCTATCTTGATGCAAGATGACACCTGGATCTTCATCACACTTGTTAAAACCTGGAAGAGCTCCAGTGGCTTGTACTAAATTACTCATGCCTGGAGGTAAACTGGAAAATATTTCAGACTATGATTTCAGCCATAATAATTTCCTTATTTAATTCCCTATGATTTTCACTAGTCCGGTACCTATGAAATTGATGCTTTGTAATTTATTTTTGTTAATATTCCTCATGTGCAATGGAAAATTGCATGCTTTGTTCTCACTTATCAAAATTTTACATGATCAAAAGGAGGAAAATTACTAAATTTATGGGAAATAGCAGAAACCCAAACATTAGTAAAGGCCTTTATGCTTGTGTAACAGTTTTTTCTTCTTGAAGAGAGACAGACTCGTTGCCTTTGAAAGTACCTTAAGCCACAAGCTGTCACAGCACAAAACATTGCATTTGTTTTTAAAATGCAGTTTTGAAGTACACTGTCATGGTTTGGATCCAGCTGGTAACTCAGCACCATGCAGCTGTTTGCCTGCCTCCCTCCTTCCCCCTTTCATAGGGCAGGATGGGGAAGAGAATCAGAAGAATGTAAACCCCACGGGTTGAGATAGGAACAGGCCAATAACTAAAATAAAGTAAACATAGTGATAACAAAAAGAGTACCAACAAATCATTAATAATAACAGTAGGAAACAAGAGAAGAAATGAAAGCTCAGGAAATACAAGTGATGCACAATACAGTTGCTCACCACCTGCTGACCGATACCCAGACCAACCCAAGCAGCGACCGATCCCTTCCAGACAACTGCCAGGTTTATATACTGGGCATGATGTACTGTGGTATGGAATAACCCTTTAGTTAGTTCAGGTCAGGTGTCTGTCTCTCTTCCCTCCCAGCTTCTTGTGCTTCTCCTCACTGGCAGAGCATGAGAGACTGAAAAGTTCTTGATCAGAGTAAGCACCACTGAGCAACAACTAAAACATCAGCGTGTTATCAGCATTGTTCTCAGGCTGAAGCCAAAACACAGCACTGCACCAGCTACTGGGAAGAAAAATACCTGTTACAGCTGAAACCAGTGCACACATACATCCCAAAAGCAGCTGTGCTAGTAGGAAAGTTGTGCGTGTTAAAGCACAGCAGTGTGGACTTTGGTTCCATTAAAATCTGATGACACTTAGAGGAAAAGATCTCTGCTAGTCAGTAATTACTAGACCAGTTGCTTCAAATCTGACTTTTGTGAGTTTGCTAACTTGGGCAGTACAATGACAGCAGTTCTGGAGGACAAATTTCTGTGTATTTATTATCCCGTTAATCAAAAGGCCTCATCTCATCCATGATGACCATTATTAGATGCTAAAGAGGGCTGCTGCAATAGACTTCAGGGGTGCATCATAAGCATGCATCCACACCTCAAAAGGCAAAGTTGCAGCAAAACTACACATAGGCAGACGGAGTTGTATTCAGCCTCCTCTTAGCAGAGCTTCTCACCTCTTCTCAGGACACACACCTTTTTTCACCCTCCTGCAACAGAGGCTTCAAAGACTTTTCTGAAAAGGTATTATAGTGGTCTGACACGAATGGGGGTCTCAGAATTTCATAGTCAGCCAGTGCCGAGAGCTGCCCTTCGTGCCTTGTTATTAAAGATTTAGAGATACCTGGCTCACCACAGCAAGGCCACTAAAGTGCAAACAGCTCTTCTGCAAAAAACAGTCTAACTAGAGAGACTTTAACAGCTAACCCAGCAGAACACTAGCTAGTTTTCAACTTAGACATCTCTGTGATCTTGTTCACGAACCACATGAGTGCTGGTGCCAGCAGAGGGAAGGAGAAAGAAGACTTTCCTTTTAGGCAAAGAGCAGATTTACACTGAGAAGAAGTGACTGTGGGATCTAGACATCAACACAGAGTGCCAGAGTACCTGAATGTCTGAAGTGTGTTTATCCTCATCCATAATTGATAATGTATGAAAGACCTATTTTCATTTGACTATGACCTTTTGCAGCTGTTTTTTCTGTGTGTCTCTCTCTACCCTCAGTGAATTCTGAAGTGTAACTAACCTCAGCCAGATCTGATGGAACAGCAGCTATCTCAGAGAGACAGTTCCTGAAAACACCAGGAAAAACATCTGGAAAGAGAAGACTTAAATTAGTGCCTTCACAGAGGCAGTTACATCAGGACGGCCAGTCAGCACATCCTAGCTAATCCAGTATGCATGGAGGACTACTTTGCTTTTTGCCTCATAAAGGATGGGGAGACAGAGTTATTGTGGTGTTGGAAGTGGAATGGCATGGGCAGAGTTTATAAAGTAAGCAGAACACAGTCATAACTATTCATTGTAATGTGATGTAAGACCAACAGTACTTGGCCAAAAGCCGTAAGTTAATAATTATGGTAACTTTAAAAAGAAAGAAACTTGAATCAAAATAAAGAAGTGAACATTACTTTTCAAATAAATTTGTTGTTAATTCTACCAGTGAATCAACATATGAGCAGGGCCTACATCTACTCTTGGAAGACGAAATGCAGGGACAGATGTATAAAATGAAAAGTACTACATAGAATTCCTCTTAATTTGGACAAATATTTGGATTGTTATGAAATGAAATTTTTGATTTAGGTTTTTGACATTTTTTAAACCCCTTTAAATCGAAATCTTGATGTACAATTTGAAATACATTTTGCTTTGAAGCAATGAATGACTATTTACTCCTTTTTCAGATATTTTGCCAGCTCTTTCTTCCTTTTTTGGCAAGCTGAACCATTTGGTGAATCAAAACACTTTCACAAAGTCTTATGATCATGCAAAGGCTTCTTGTTTCAGAGCAAAAATCAGCCAGTTACATTCTGTGCAGCAGAATCCCCATCCATCAGACCTGTGGGGAGTATGTTCCTCTTTTTCCTCCTTTCTTCCTTCCATTGTGTCTAGATGTTCTTTTAAGGAGTTTCTTATCTGCATAGTCTACACCTAGATTTCCACCTCTTTCATTTTTCTTTTCAAGTGGGATGAAATAGCCCTTGGACTCTGGCATGCTAGCATTTCTGTCCCATTTACCTTTCAAATTCCAGATATAATCAGAAGTATCCAAACAGGGAAAGACACTACTTTCTGAGATCAAACTATAAATGTTGACCACATCCTTAGAAGAGCTGTTTTCCCACACCTGCTGTCTGTTGCAGAAGCCTAACCCTCATATGGACCAAATTTCTGGCTGCAAAAAAGGGAGCAGCAGATGCTTGTACCCTGGCCAAGGGTTCCTGTTACAGATGTGTGGGTAGGAATGAGGTGTGTGGCAAGAGCAGCCTTGACATCCTCAGCTATGTTTCACAGCTCAAATTCTCACCATCATTTTTCCTTCTGTGAGCCTAGCTGGAGCCCAGTTAGCAGCCATGCTATGCTCCCCTCCATCTCTTCTCCAGCCAGTTGGAAATCCTCTGTCTCCTCTATCCCTCGGCTGATCTGAGAGCATTCAAATTCTCCACTTTGTCATTCTGAAATGCCTGAGCAGCCCACGTCTCTCCGGTTGACCTCAGCTCACCTACCTGGTGACACGATTCTCCTGACCAGACATCTCAGCTGCTGCCCCCCAAGCACTTAGTGCAGAGAGGAACATGGGCAGCTGCACCGCAGCCACTGGATGGTCTCAGAGAGGCTTGAGGATAGATTTACTGAAGATGGAAACTTTGGACCTTCTGAAGTCAAATTCTGTTCTTGCCACATTCCACATCTTTTCCACTTTGCTTTAAAAAAAGCAAAAATATCAGCTGAAAAGTAGTGACAGATTCTCTGTGAATATCGTGAAAATCATGGTTTTCATTTTCTTTAGAGCAGAACACCTAAAAAGACCATTCAAAAATACCTTTGTCATTTGATCAAACAGAACAGCTGAAAACTGCCTGCGCTGACCTATAGCATTCAAGCAGTATTTGGTTTCTTTCTCTGAAACACATTCTAATAACCAAAAGGTAAAAAAAATAAAATAAAAAAATTAAAAAAAATTAAAAAAAAATAAAGAAAGAGAAAGAAAAGAACCAAAGATGTTTTAGCTATCAGACTGCAGAATATTGACAACTTCATTATGCAGATAAAAGGTGTTGCTGCCATGGTGGGTGCAAGCTGAGAACACTAGATGGTCCCTGTGATCCAGTTTTATGCTTTAGAGCACTCTGCAGTTTACGCAGCAAGTACAAGTATGGCATGCCCTTGCAGCCAAGGGGAAAAACAACAATATTGGCCATCGGAAGTTACCACTCAGAACCACATCAAGAGCTGCAAAAGTAACCATGATGGTTTTCTCAGCCTTTAGAACTACGGAGCAACGTGGCACTCTCAGTCTCCAAGACAGAGCAGCAGAGTCCTTTGGAAAGTTCCTCAAAAACAACTGGCCAGAAGCTTTTCTCTGAATTTGGATACACCCTGTAATACAGAGTGGTTGTTATACTGAAAAAAAGACTAGATGAAAAAGTGGATATAAAAAGAGAGGTTTGGAAAGTAATGGTATGTTGGAAGGTTTTTTTCCACTCTCGGATGAATACATTTGAGGCTATGCTGTGCAAAGTAAGGGTTCATTAAAGAAAGCAGCAGTTCCCCATCTTACTTTTGAAATTAAAACCTGGAATTCACGGAAAAAATCCATTGAGCCTAATTTATTGTACAAACAGTCTTTGTGTCATGTTTTCAAGTCAGATTTATTTGCAAACATCCCACTCAAGGTTTAGAACACATTTTTTTCTGATATCACCAGGTTTTTTTTGCCATGTAAGAATTAGAAAATATTGTTATTTTTCAAAGCTGTAGTCCTTACAATAATCAGACACATTTTCCATTCAAAACCATGCTTGATCTTAGTTGAATTGTATGTTGCACTTTAAATGTCTTTATAGGGTTAAGGAAGAACAGGAATCCTAAATCAACCCTTACTGAAGTTTTCTGGGTATGCCAAAGTGAGTCCTGTCAAAGCTAAATGGGTCACTGTCAAAATTAAAGGAAAAATGTCAAGTAGGAGGAGCCTGGAAAGAGGTGGAAAAGCCTGCTGCCTTGCTACTGGGAGTAAGGGAGCCAGAAGCTGTAAATCATACGAGGATCCAGCTGATGCTATCAGTAAAAAAAAAGAAAAAAGGCTATGAAAGCAAAAGATCCCCTCCTTTGCTTGGCTGGAAGTGAGGGGATTCAGGGAATGAAGTGAAATACTTTTCTTTCCATCAGGACCTCAGCACAGGGCGAACACTGCTGTCAGTCCCTGCAAGGCTATCCCTCCCCTACTTCCCTGCCTCCCCGTCTGCCTGCGTCCTTCCTGTGTGAAACCAGCCCCCTGGACACGCTGGTGCTCCTCCATCTGAAAGGGAGGAGGACTGGGCACCAGCCACGAGAGCCGGCTCCAAAGGTTTGGATTTCCTCTGGTGCAGGCTGTGGCCAACGTGGATGAGTTTGACGTAAGCGCCACAGAGGAAAGCCTCGCCTGGAAGGAGCTGCAGCATTTTGCCACAGCATCCCCAGCCTTGCTGACAGCACAGTGGTCCCAGCTGGGATGCCTACATTGCACACCTCTCCAAAGGTGTTTGGCATCTTGAAGAGGGTACATGTCTATGACAGCTGGGATTTCCTCACAAACAGGGAGGTCCGTCTGTACTTAGTCTGTATTATGTCTCTGCTTCTGGAGAGCTGGAGACAACAGGCCATACCCTGCCATCGCTTGTATGATCTGTCTTCATGAAAAGCACAGTCACAAAGAATAACCTACATCTAGGAGATCAGATGATGGTTTTGGTCATATTACATATGGTATTCTTTATGTTTCAACTCTGAAGCTCTGACCTATTTCTTCCTTTGCCTGTGTCACTCTTCCTCTGATTATTTCCTCTTACACTACCTGAAACCCTCTTCAGCAGAAGAGTGCTCTTCTCTGCACACTCCTCATGCTTTCTGTCAGTTCATTATCCTCCTTTGCTAATGAGCTGCCTGTCACACCTTCCTTCCCTTAATCATACACTGCTAAAGGTAATTCTTGACCATCCAAATTTGTTCATTTTTTGCTGGTCCTATCAGATGAACTGCCTTGTGATGACATGGTTTTAAAAGGCCGGGTTGGACAGAGCCTTGGGCAGCATGGTCTAGGGTAAGGAGTCCCTGGCCATTGCAGGGGGGTTGGAACGAGATGACCTTAAGGTCCTTTCCAACCCAAACCAGTCTGTGATTCTGAAATAAATGAATGGTATTCAGAAATAAATTGAAAAAAATTATTCCATTAATCAGCTGATAGGTCCATGTTGAAAATCAGCAGAAGTTTCACTATACTTAAAATAAATATTTTCTGATTTGTGGCAAAGGATTAACTTAAAACTTATTCTAACAGTAATATTTATATTTTGCAGCAGTATGCTAGAGATACCAAAATGCTTTATGAATGTGTCCATCTTTTTGTAAGTTAAGAAAAGTTAAGCCCAGTAAATTTGCTGCCCTATTCGTGAATCTAGACTTAATCTGCTTACGTATCCTGGCTTGCTCCAAGACTCATACTGGTAATTAAAGCACAGGTCCTCAGGCTACAAGCTCTATTTGCAGTGTGTAACTCAGATGCCCACAAACTCTGGATCATTTCACCAGTTTTACAAAATGATAGGGATGATTTGGGGTTAATGAAAGCCATCAGGCTTTCCAGGGAAGGAGTTTAAGACCTCTGTATCTTCATTTAGTAACTTCCATTCTAGCAGTCTAGAGGAACTGATTTAATGATATCTGATGGTATCAGAGTCGATGTTCCCCTTACCCACCAATTAAGCTCATTAACTGGATGCTGTGTGAGGCCTTAGCACTGTTTTACAGTCAGAGAGAGAGATGAAGACTCCTACAGAGATACTCTGGCTGACTTCCCAAGAGCAGCTCTGTAATGTAGCAGACTCTCCCAATACTGGCCTCTGCATTTTTCCAGCATTTTCTCTTCCCCTTCCCCTCCACCGCCTACTCTTCTCAGTTTGAGCTCTGTTATCTCTATTATGTGCTCTCTCACTTTCTTGCTTTCCTCAGTCATTTATTTAGTTATAGTCTGTATTTATCAGCTGCCAAGGATTTTCATCCAAACCTCCTCCTCCTCTTAGGAGCCTAAGGTGGGTAAGACCTCTTCAAGGACTGTCTCATTTGGTACGAGTGTCCTGCTTCTGTAGTGGAAAGGCATCAGCCTCTTCATATATGAGTGCTCCCTGAGGCAGCTTATGCCACCTGCAAAGACGTGTGACCGGGGATAGGGATGAAGGAACAGCTGCAGGAGGATTTTGGAGCAGGAAGGCCACATAGTTCCACCAACCATGGGAGGAATCTTTTAAGAAAATCAGGTGGCCCTAAATCCCAAGTTCACTTCAGTGTGAGAAGAAAACTCTGCTTATGTCAGACCAAAGTGAGTCCATGATGAAGATACACTGTTGGCTTTACCTTCCCAGAAAAAACAAGGCAGCCATAGCCAGGGAGCTGAGCGCTTCTCATTTTCACTGCTGCTGGGATATCCTGCAGAGACAGGGAGAATGTGATATTTTGAAACATCTTTCCTTCCCTCTACCTGCTCTTGCCTTTCCTTACAATTTCTGAGAGAATGATAGTGTTATTTGGAAATCACTTTTTTTCCCCAGAGCCTGATGATACTCCCAGAGTAACATCAAAAGGCCCCTGCATCTGATGGCACATTATCAATCCTCTATGTGATACTTGCCAAACAATTACACTGTTCTTCTTTCTTGGCACCTTCTTAAATCCCTTAAATATTTCACCAAACATCCAGAAGATAATAACCCCCATTCTGATAAAACTTTATCAGGCTCGAGGGCAGTGTTGTGCTTCCACACCAACAAACTCATGGCATAATCCTCTCCTCTCAGATTCATGCCCTACAGTCATCCACAGCCCACTCCCACCCATACTCTGCTTTTCCAACTGCAATTTCTAACACTCTCAGATTCCTATGCATGTTACAAGCATTTCCCACTTCAGCATGCAGTACATACATTCTTTGGTGGTGAGACTAAGCCAAAAGAACAGACAGTAACAATTAAACAGGCTTTTAGTGCAAAATGACCTCTACATGAAAACTTTCATGGAGATTTGTGTGTGTTTATGGTTAAGGGCGAGGCTGATCCTCCAAGGCATCTCTCACCTTGGGTAAACTGAACTGTATCATGCTGGGTTTCAATTAATAAGCAGGGTTTATCAGCACTGAGATATGATCTGCATTTCTCAAAGACATTGTCTAAGGCATTAGGGGCTGAAGGAAAAATGTGAAATGGTGCTGCCACACAATCAAGCTGGTATTATTTGAGGCTGAAGGTGGGGGAAATCACTACATCTTTAGTGTGAAAATGCTCATTTGCAGCTTTATTCCTTAAATTCTCTCTCTTCCCCTGGTAAATGCAGAGCTGTGAGAAGAACTACTAGAGTTGAGACAGCTTTGTGAAAAGGGGGAAAAGGTCTGACATAGGATGTGCTTTTCTATGTCCCTTGCCCTGGCTCTCCTCCACAGTGTCCACGTAGTCAGTGGGCTGTACACCAAAAAAGAAAGGAGGGGGAAGGATGGACAGAGGGAGGAGCCCAGCTAGGCAGTTACTGAGCTGCACCATTTTTCCTCACCCCATTCTAAGGACAACGAAAGCAATGCAGGAAAAGCTGCTTGAGGCAGGACTAACTCCCCTCGGCGATCCCCACTTCCCTTCAGGCATGGTTCTAGCAGTGGGCCAGCTGCCAGCACTGGCGCGGCCATGGCCTCTGCTGAGCATCCCAGATCCTGGGAACAAGATAGCCTGGAAGCAGGGGAGAAATACTGGTGTGTGTAGCTGGGAAAATAGCTCCAAATTCTGTCTGCAGAGCTTTGCCAGATTTTGTTTGTTTCTTTTCTATTTTGCTAGCTGGAGCCCTGTTGGTGCCTTATCCTCAGCCACATCGTGCCCTGGAGCTGGCCATACAGCCATACAGCTCCTGCTTCTGGATTCGCTTCTCATCCACACATTTCTGCCTGTGATGAGGACCACGAAGAGAGTATCGGTTTTTCTGTTAATAAAAGGTGCAAAAAGAATGACTGCATGTTGCTGTTGTGGCAAACTACTTCCACAGACACACAGCTCTTTAACTGCATGAAACACAAATATTTGAAGAAGTGGAGCTTCTACAAACTACACTACAGGTGTAATTTAATCTAAAGCTGTAACAGAGAAAATCTGGAGGAATTCCTTTCTCCCCCTGCTTCCTCAGCTGTCTACTCACTTGCAAGTGACTACAGGCTTGCAGCAGAGAGGTGTTTTCATTGGGAAAGGTCCCAGCAGGCTGAGGGTGGGCCCTTACCCTTTGAATAAGTGCCAAATCCAACAGTCTAGTAAGGAGGAAACTAAAAAAATCTGTCCTGCTACAGGCCTGAAACAACAGAAACTGGAGCAGACATCGTGAAGGCGGAATTAACAGGGCTCAGGAAGGAAGGTGGTTGTAACTAAGATTTCCCTCCAATCCCTTTCTCATCTGAAAGCTCTTCTTTTCTATGAAAGTCAGAAGTATTTTGCAGGGGTCTGTTTCATTTGCGTTCAGCAACATTTTCGCAGCAGAAACTGCAATGCAGAGACTGCTAGTGCCCGGGGTGGAATGCATGTGGCACCTGCTCCCTCTGCAATCCGCCTGCCATTGTAGCTTGCCCCAAAGTAGCTCTCAGCAATCTCTGCTATGTGCCTCTTTCTAGGGAATGGTGAAAAGAAAATATGAATGGCTAAGGAAGGAGCATGTGGGGAGCCTTGGAAGGAAAAAACTAACCACATACTCAAAATGGGGTAAATTGCAATAATTAACAGCAAAATGATTTGTAATTGAATGCTCTACTCTGATTCTAGACAGTATTACAGCACAGGAAAACTTTTGGACCATCAATTGACCTGTTTCTGGTGCAGTCATTATTTCAGCCTTGAAGAGTTTATTTAGACTGCATGGCCTTTCTATTTCTTGCCTAGTCAATTGATTTTGCAAGTACAGGAAACCAGTTCACAATTTGTCCTGTGAAGGTTGTGTTTGCTATCAAAGATACATTTCTTTTCCGAACATCTTTAAGCACCTGTCACCTGCAGAAAAGGAACCATTCCATAGTCTATTCAGTAGGGACCAGCACAAAGCAGACGTGCATCCACATAATTATAGGTATGGACACAAATTTATTTATAGGACTGTGCAAATACCTAGGACACACTCCCATAAAATCCATATTCCTCAGTTATTTGCTCTTAGCACTTCAGGCAGAGGTCATTCTAACTGACAGTACATACTGGATTATGTGCCAAAAAAGAAAAGAGAAGTCATTTTCATACATAATCTGTAAGTAAAGTTCAAGGATGGCATGTATGTCCTATATCCTTATAATCAGAGTCCAGGGACATAATGCCCACGCTTGCTCATGTTGAAGGAAAAATCAGTTCTTCTGCCTTGTTCCCTGTCCCTGGAGACTGGTATGATACAGGCACTGCATACACATGAATCGTCCCACCTTGTTGCATGAGCTAAGCAATGCATATATGGAGATGGTTTGAGTGAAACAGGCTCCTTACCCAAACATGGAAGAAGAAAGGTTTGAACAAGAGGGAGCTCCACACCACTGCCACTTTTTTTGCCAACTTAATTGCTGTGCCTTGCACTGCGGTCCACTGAGATCTGATCAGACTGGCCAGTGTCTATTTGCAGTTCCCACTCTATGATTTAGAAGAACTTTATTTGGCATGCTGAGCCTGAGGCTTGACCTCCTCTGGTTGATCCTAAATAGCCGTTGTTACCAACAGCCACATCACTTGTCTTACCTCAGCTTGCATTTTTTCAGTTTCAGATAGTTCCCTGTCATCTTCATCCCACAGATCATTGCCTTGCTTCAGCAAAGCACTTAGGAAAGATTTTCCATGTAGGTCTGTTTGCATTAGACAAAGGTTATATCTCTAAATTCGACTGTTAGTTTGATTTTGCAGTTGCCTTTGCTTTACAGGCACTTCAGTAAGTTCTGTACTAAGCAAGCCATAGTCTATGCTAGCCTAGCACTGAAGACAGCCAGTTCTGGAACTGCTATAGGGAGCACTGATACACACAATGAATGTACACAAAACAGGAGGCAAATGATCTTCTCAGGTTAAAATTAAAGTGCTTTTAAAGATGTGAAATATGAAGCTATTGCATAGGCTTTCAAACTCTATTCCTTTGTGAAGGGCTAAACTTACAGTATAGCAAAGTCAGTTATTTTGGCAGCATTTCACTGTCTACATTTCTGCCAATAGCTGAATTTAATTACTGTGGCATTTATGGAAATACTTACCTAACTGGAGGAGCGACATATGAATTTTATCTGGTTCATATAAAATGAAGCAAATGTGGGGACATTGGTCTACAGAGAGTATGCAGAGAAGTTTTAAACAATTTGCAACAATTGCCTCTAGGTTTCATTTCCTTTACTCTCTGCTTCAAATGAATTTTATTGTGCGTGAAAAATGCAAGATTGTAGCTGAGGAACATCAACTCCTCCGTCCATCTAACAGTGAAGTTAGTGGTCCCTCCCATGCTGTAAGAGGTGAAGTCACTCTGAGAGAAAAAACGTTTTCAAAAGCAACAAGAGTGAACTGCATCCACACTCCCACAGTGTCTCTGACAGCAGTTTTGTGCAAGGAGCACTAAGAGGAGGTATCTCACTCATTCATCTTTAATCCAAACACCAACTGATCAACTCATTTCCCCTCCCTTCAGACCGTGGAATGCCTTGTGCAGAGCTTCACAGTCACACTCCTACTACCTAACAGAAAAGCTCCTTGCAACTTCCTTCTGTTAAGGTCGCATTTTTGTAGACTCCTTTTCGTCCTCTGCTACTCTGGCATAGCTCCACAGTATGAGAATGTGCCCCAGTACTACCATATTTTGTGGGAACAGCAGTCCTTGCTATTTTATATATATAGTGAATAGTATTTATTCATGGGAGATCCCTGCACAATGAAGTGTACTGCAGTACAGAACGCACTGGTTTGAGATCTACTCGAAAATTGACATAGAGGATATATTCATGTCCTGAAAAAATATCTAATTGCATAATGCTCATAGGCCTCCTCATATCTGTGTTCACAGCCTGTCCTATAGCTGAGTCTCTGCCTTTTTATTAGTCTTCAGTTTTCTCCTGTGCCTGACATATACAGTGACATAGCAGTTACTTCCAGGGAAGGGAAAAAGGTAAATAGAAGTAGTTTAATTCAATTTTATTTCATTTGCAGTATTAGTACTCTAAAGAATAGCTATTTGATGAAGAAAATCCTAATGAAAAATGTATTTCTCTGTGGATTTAGGGTAGGACAGATCATACTTCTTTGTCATTCCTAATTTCATTGAAAATAAGGGAGACTGAAAACACATTTAAAAATATTATTTTCACTGATGGCTTGAGTTATATTTATCATGGATCAATTATACTAGGCAGCAAGTCAATAGAAACAGTGAAGTGCTAATATCTTAACTTTGATTTTAGATGGACTTAAATTAGCCCAGTAAACTGTGACTGCAATTCATACTAGAGTGCAACTCAGTCACTCTGCAGGAAGCCTGGCAAATTTTAGTCTCCTTGATGCAGTAAAAATATTGGCTTTGGTGTAATGTTACCATCACTTCTTTCTCTGAGAACTTACTTAATGCGACTGAAGTAGTAGAAGAAAATCACTGTGCACTAATATCAGTAGATGTGGGAGTGCTTTACAGAAGCAAAAGCTTAACAGAAGACAGGCTTTTGGTACCTTTAGGAAAAGTAGTGGCTGGAAATCTATTGTATATTTGGGAGCCATTACATGCACAAAAAATGTAGAGGTAACAGAGAAAAGAAAAGGTTAATCATTCTTGTAGTGAGGTGGAATAGCAAAATGTACACGATCAGACTGTAAATGGTGACTATAATGGAAACATAATAATGAACATTTTGACTGAATGAATTAGCACTAAAATATGCTCTCTAATGTAATTTTCTTAATAACTTAGAATATTTAAGATAATGCAAAGGGGACAAGCTGGCAAGCAAGTTCTTTCCTCAGCTTTCAGATAGGAATTAAATTGTTTCCCACCTTATAACAGCAAAAAATTCTTCTGTTGTCAGGCTGCAGGTAGCTGTATATATAAAAATATATATTTTCAAACTGGCAGAATTTTAATGTTTGAAGCTTTTCCTGTCATTAAAGAAAATAATATGACTTCTCAGATGACTACTGTCACCTTAAACACATTCTACTGTTAACTATCATTATCATTTATTTTACTATTTTCTCTCTAAGGTTCATTAACCAAATAGAAACTGCTTTTATTTATCATTAAGTAGCATAATAGCAGTGTTATTGTAACTAAGGATGCAGAGGACAATGTTTTGGGCACACAAAAAAGCACTATAACTCCAGTCCCATAGCATTTTATGCAATATTGGGAAGATGAACATCAGAGAGTGATCTTGCTATTTAACCTTTTAAATTATGTTGGCACATGAAAAAAATAGGTTTCAATTATTTGTTAATAAGTTTACATTGGAAATTATTAGTCTTATAACTATCAGATCAATTAAGTTCAACATTCTACTTTTTGATAAAGATATTTCTCAGCAATAGCTACAGCTCCCTCTTCTATAAACAGACAGGATGCAAAGGCATAACAGAAGCATCCTCTGTCTTGCAGTAATGACCACTGAAAGGATTGATAGCAAGTACCATGGGATGGGTCACATTCATTGTTAGGGTAGGTTAAGCGCTGTTGTGAAGCTGTCAGACAGAGCTCATCTCATATATGTGCTAAGTGTGAATCATCCATAAGAGGTATCAATGGGATTCATGAAAACCACTTTCTAAAAGCTAGAAAAATGCTTCCCTTTAGTGGACAGGCATCTAAGATACTTGCTCTCAAAAGGTATCTTTTCATATGCTAAATTTGTGTGCCGATATTTTACTTTGAAAAATCTCAAGTTGTGTGAGTTGAACTCTGTCAGGTTTTATGGGGGCTCCATCTTGGGCTGAAGAAAGTACTGAAAAAATAATTATGTAGTCCAAATACCAGATTTAGAGTGAATGGCATATTTATTGATCTGACATTCTTTTCCACTAGCTTTCAAATGTTCCATTAAACTCCATTGCTTACCCTTGCTTGCTAACTTGTCTTCTCACCGTTTTCTTTCCTGTTAAGGAGATACAAGCTGAGAACACCCTTCTTCAGTAGCACATGTTCAGCATCAAAAAACTGGAGTACAATCCCTTCAACTTTGTGCAAGTGTAAATATGGAGGCTTGAATGACGTGTCAGCTTTCTCTGGGGACTTCACTAAAAACAATGCTCAAAATGTATTTGCAACATTGTTTTACAAGAGAGAAAGGGAGGGAGAGAAAGAGTGTGAGTTTTGGGTGGAAGGGAATGAGGCAGCCTCTGGACTGGCTTCAGGCTGGTAGTGCAGAAGCATAACCAGAAACAGAAGTCGCAGGATCTGGGGAAGAAAAAATGTACAAGAGTAAAGAAGCTGCTTACCAAATACCCTTAGAGCAGAGAAGGCCTTACATGTATTAACAAGGTGTGTTTCATCATGTATCTCTTGACAACATTGCAATTCATAGCGTGAGTGTAAGAAAGATATTTCACATTTGAGTTTTGTTTTCTCAGGAATCGCAGAGGATTCTACAGATACCACAGTTGTTACCATCCTGGTTCCCAAAATACCTATGAATAACTTACTGAAGTGTTAAAGCCCCCTTGATGTAAAGAGAGCTACTGATTTTGTCACCAACTTGACAGAAATTTCCTTATGCAGAAGAGATGCAATGCTCCTTCACCAAGACGGAATCAGGTTGCCACCAGTCTCACTGCAGCAGGTAGCAGAGCATGCTGAAGTCCTACAGAGGGAAAGAAAAAGCCTGCCTTTCACAAAAGGTTTACAAAAAAGAAAAAACCCAACAAACCACGCTTGTATTTCACAATAGCATTTAATGAAGGCTACCAAGCTGCCTGGTGCCATCTGGACCCATCAAGCAACACCAGAGATAAATAGTACTGCAGGAAAGGGCTTTATCTCACTTGACAGCAGGATACCATTATTCAATTACTTTTTATTCACAGAAAAAAAATAAAAAATTAAGTGGTAATATATACAAGTTCTCTTCCTCTTAATTTTTAAAATTTAAATTTAAATTGATGAATGATAAACTTTGTGTCGTTATTGGTGTGTAAATGTTAGGTATTATTTTATTCTTAGAAACAATGACCATTAATGGGGGATGCGAGAGCAAGAATAAACCTAAATACTATTAATATTGAGGAAGCTGCAGAATAAAACTTGAAGCTTTGCAAAGGGTTCACAGGATTCAGTTACACAACTACTGCTGGTCTCCTGAAGGAATTACAGTTAGTCTTGCCCAAAATGTGAATATTCCTAAAAAATCTCATGTCAATCAGCTGGGATGGAAGGAATTCAAGATATCCTTGATATTTCTTTCTTTTTAGGGTTTTTTCCCAATGTTTTTACTCTTCCAAATTTTAAGAGGCTAACAGCTTCATTGTGATTCCTTAGAATCAAAAGCATTGTTATGTATCCATCTATGATGCAAGGTGTAGAGAGGAGTTAATATCTTCTATTAGGGCAGGCGGCAGAACTCAAAAATTATGGGATCTTCTGCAGTCTTAATCCCCTTTCAGACCTGCAATAGACTGGGAAATGCCAGGATAAATACAGGCTGAGAAATGTAAACTCACCAATTAGACAATTGAAGGAAAGCATAGCTGTTACCTATGGAGAAAGAGGGATGTTAGCAGGGGGAGAACTAACACAGTCTTCTACCTACATGGAGTACTGAGAGAGGAAAAGAACATATGGTTGTTGTTCAATGAGGAGTTAAATACATGTGAAAGATTAGAAAAAATGGTAATGTGCTACAAAGTCAGTATCTCTACCAATTCCTTGAATATGACAGACAGCAGCTTGATGTATTGTAGTTCCAAAGCTTGTCTTTCAAGGAGATTTTTGTAAACCTCCCCACCAGACCCTCTCAATGATCAGAACTGACAGGTGAAAGGTAGAGCACCTATTTTTTGAGAAACATTCTCCCACTGGCTGCTGGATGTTCTTTTCCATGGTTTTCTGTGAGTTTCTGGGTGAGTCCATGCTCTTTGGTGTACAGCAATTGCTTGGTGTCCAGGACAATGTTATATAAGGATATTTAGGGCACTAGACAAAGTACATAAACCTCAGGAAATGCATGTGTTTCAGCCATAGGCTTGCCATCAAAGACATATAATATGTGCCATATTTTCATTTGTTACTAGCACTGAGCCACAAATCTCCTCTCCTTTGCAGCACTCAGGTATGGTAAATGCACAGCCGTGTTTCCACCACTCTTTACTGCAGTCTGACAAAGGAAGGAAGCCAATCCACACAGCAGGGTGCTAATAACCAATTCAAAACCCCCAGATGTCTGTCAGCAAAATCTGACAATGTCCATACTTCTTTTTAAGGAGGATTAGTGAGGCAGTTTTGCCAGCCAGCAGCAGAAAGCTCCCAGCCATGTGCCAAACCTAATGGCTTTAAAATGTGCTCCAATAGGTCAGCAGACCCGTCTGTCCATGGGGATGAGAGGTGCGATCTACACGGATCTATCGCCTAAGTCTAAATGTCTTGGAGCACATTTGAAGTACTGTAGAAGAAAGATCACTTCTATCATGGCTAATCTACAACTGTAGAACTGTTACAGTAGGTACCTTTAGGAAATAATCCCTAAATAAAATTCCCTTCTTCATACTTCTGCTGATTTAGAAACCTAGTCTTGTGTCTGTAGCTTTCTCTTATTTAGGCCAATATTAAGAATCAGCTGGGGTTTAGAAATGTATTAGTAGTTACATTTACTCAGCAAAATGAATCAGTGTGCTAAAAAGGCAAAAACAATCTAGAACCACTTCAGCTAACATGGCAACCTGCTGATGTATCTTTCTTTCTTCTGTCTCTACAACTTTTGCTTAAGGAGCTCTCCTGTCTAGATTCCTTCTCTGATGTTCTGGGATGAACACTGTAAGATTTTTTTAGCTTTTTCTTTTTGTTGTTGTTTTTGCCAGCTATCCCATTCACTTTACAGTCTTGCCAACACGTAGACAGTTTCAAAACCACTGCAGATATAGTCCTGTCATAGTTCATACTTTGATTCAGAGTGATAATGTATTGATATCATGCTGCAGTGCAATGTCAAAATACCATCCCCGGATAACTGACTAGATCTCTTTTGCTTATCAGACAAGGATGCCTATTTCAGATACAAATTCCTTTCCTGCTAACATTTAACTTTAGAGAAATAAATTCTACCCAAATCAGCAAACCAGCAAATGTGCTGAATATATATAGGAAAATACAGGACAAGGAGGGATCAACAGGTTTAACACGCACAGTTGCCAAAACATAAATTGCAGTGTAATAGATGTCTATTCCAGGAACATTTGCAGAACACCCACTCCACATGACCGTGCTAAGGAAAGCATGTCCTATTGAATTTTCAGGGGCTTTTGGCTGCAGTATCTCTGCTGAAAATAACTTTCAGTATGACAAAAGCAATATTACTGACAAATATGTATGTTATTGTCTTAAAAATAAATAAATTTATTACTCAGATTTTTTTCATTGATGAAAAATTTCCCTTATTCACCTTGTGAGGCTTTCAAACAGCAGTTCTATCTGTGCTGTAATTCTCTTATACCAGCTATGGTACTGAAAGAAGAGTCCATAGTATTTTGAGACTTCTTTATTGCAACGTTGCTGGATCCATCCTCAGCAGTTTCTTCTTCTATATTACACAGTTTCACAAAGTCTCACTGTAATAACACGTTGCAGGTAATTGTTGGTTTCTTGGAATGCATTTGCCTCTACTTCAAGCCATAATTAAAGGAATTGCATAACTTTAGAACAGTCTTTGGAAATCTGAAAATAGGAGATTGATTTACAAATGTTAGGGTGGAAGAGGAAATGAGTGAGCCAAAATCAGCACGCTACCATGCTCATTTGCAACACTCTGAACAAGGCATGCCCTTTGTTTTGACCATCAAGACTCATCCAAGACATCTTGTATATGTATTGCATAGTGTGAACAAGAGGAGGTTGTCTCCAAAAAGAGCAGAGTACATTTATTATCAAGACAGGAAGATATTGCTTGAAACTAAACAAAAGGCTACCTTCAAAGAGAGAACATTGCCATGGAGGAAACAAATTATTAGAGACAAGTAGTCTTCTTACACCTGTTCATCAGAGTTGCTCACAGATTAGGTACTAAAGTCCACATTTGAGACCGCGCTCTGTGGTTTGAGGTGGTTTGTCTTAAACAAGTGGGCATCTCCAAGGCTGTGATTAGATTACGTGAAAGGATAAGGTTTCTGTTGTGCTTTCTGTTTCTATGCCTCCTTTATATTAAGTGTCTGATTTTTTGACAGAAGAGTCTCAAAACTATGTTAACAGACCCAGGTTATGTTTTATCGGGTGTACTTATTTGTATCTCACTGCTCCTGTAGCTTTACCAGCAATACTTATTCCAGGATATAGGTCTGATATGATCAGTAAGGTCAGTCTCAGCAAATATTCCTCATCACAGAGTGCAATTGCCTACACTAATTACACTAAAATAAGTTTGTGTCCTACTAACCACTCAGTTACCAACATGATCACAAAAATGCAGTCCACAGTTTTTTTAACAGACAAAAAAATGATCTTTATTCTCTTTCTCCAAAATTCCTAAGATATGCACTGTGAATATTTCCCCTTACTAAGTGCTGGGTGATATTCAATTCAGAGAAAATGCTGGCAACAATCACTTTTACAGCATGGTCTCTACAGATATGGAAAGTTTCAGTATGAGATTAGGTGTCATGACAAGGTAGGCCCAGAAAGACAAACAGTACAAATAGCCTGGATTGTATCCATTTGGACATTTTTGGGGGTGGGGTTTTGGTTTTTTTTAATTCTTAGTGTTAACATGAAATTTTTCTGAATTCTCAGGATAAAACCAAACAAACATATCTTTCTTAATGAAGAATAAAACAAAGTACTTAACTAAATTCTCTCTCTCATCTTTCACTTCTTTCTTATTGCTTAGTCACCCATTTCTTCTTTCCTTCTGCTCTTCATTTATACAGTTGGAGAACATTTTACCATTTTTTTTTTAGGGTCTTCAAAAATAATTTTCTAGCTCATTTTCTCTTTCCTCTCCTAATCCACTGCTCTCAGGTCTTTGAGGTCACCTTTGAGGTTCAAATTAGAAGCTCTGTGACATGATTTCTCCAGACCTCTTCCTTATAGTTTTAAACAAAGTTCTCTAACTTAAAGATTCATTAGAAATCTCCCAGGGATTTTTTTTTTTTTTTTCAGTATGTAAAAAGTCCAAGAATTCATTTTTGTCCATCCCACTTCTCCTCACCTTCTTTACAGGACAAACGTTGATTTTGCATGACTCCTCCATAATTAATTTCATTTTAACTATCCACACAGTGCTTTACCAGTACCTAGGAAGAGGTACTTTCTCTTGTGCATCAAGCGTCTTATTTCATACTGTAAATAATCTCTC
The DNA here is from genome assembly GCA_039877255.1 of Loriculus beryllinus. Lineage (NCBI taxonomy): Eukaryota > Metazoa > Chordata > Aves > Psittaciformes > Psittacidae > Loriculus > Loriculus beryllinus. Next base: position 21,695 of record JBCJKH010062970.1, read on the forward strand.
CCAACGTCTTTCTGTAAAAACATTTTTGCTCAGAAATTTAGGGGGTCCTTTGTAATAGAAACATGCACAGAATAAGAACAATTTCTATCACTTTATCTCAACACCTTGATTTTCTTTCCCCCTTTTTTCTTATTTTCTGTACCCTGTAACAGAAGGGAAGATTAATGGCTGTCCACCAGCTGGTTCCCTTCTACCATTTCCTTCTGAAAAGGGGTGATTTAACAGAGAAAACCAAGAATTTGAGGTGCTGAATTCCAACACCTAAGTCTTTCTTTTGACCCTGAGCAAAAATTCGAGTCTGTGTATCCCACATCACAGCTAACTGTCCAACTCCACAGAATTAATCTGGAGCGTACATCCATTCTTATAGCATCTTCTTTCCTTCTCCTCCCCATTTCCCAGGTTCTTCAGTAACATTGAGAGAGGGAAACAATAACTCACCTTGTCAAACATCCTCTCTTGACAGGCTTGAAGACTGAAACCCCCTGATTCCTCCGGACTGGAAAAGCAGTCCTTACACCCTGCCTGCCTCATTCCTGACAGGAAAATCTCACCTCTGGAAAAGATTAGGTAACCCAGGGTAATCAATTTCTGAAATGGTGGTAGGACTGATGATTCTGTTGGCAAATGGT
>JBCJKH010062971.1:0-25660 GCA_039877255.1 Loriculus beryllinus
GGACAATGCAAGCCTATCAGTTGGATTTCCAGTTTACCAAGGAAAAAGTACCAAAGGAATTTACTTAGGGCACTAAGTGCAGGATTTGGCCCAGTTTATGCATTAGGAAGTCTAAGTGCTACAGCAAACATGATAGCATAAGAGAGAAATCAATATTATATCCTGATTCTGCATTTCCTGCTTCACTTGTTCTTAGATGCTGGGGTCTGCATTTTCCTACACCATATGCTTTTCCTAGGGGAAAGAATATAGCTAAAACCCCAGCCAGATTAGAGAAAAATACACATGCAAAAGCCAAGTCCATATATGTGAGCTGTTCTTATTTCACCTATATTCTTTAGGAACTGATATGATCCCAGAAGAGGCATATGAGAAATTGATAGGACAAGTTTTTTGCTAGGACCTCTAGGGAGGAAAGAGTTTTAATCTTAATGGAAGTGCCTGAGGATATTCTTTTAAGTAGCATAATGCTACAATTTCTCCGGTCATTATTTTGTTTCAATAGCTTCTGTTAATGGAAACATTTTGTACCAAAGCTTTCCAGGGAACAGAACTGTTGATAAGGTAAAGATTATTTCTGAGCATGGGCAGCAGTTTTCTCACTTGCTTATGTAGTTTTACCATTGTAAGAGAAAAGTGTTGTTGAAAACACTCCTGATCCCAGTGATTTTCTAGCTTAACAGTTGCTTCTCTCCATACACCCTTTTTCAGGACACTGAATCAGAACATCAGTCAACTGCACTGAAGACAGTTAGCTGACAACATACTGAATGTGTCTCCTGTACCTGTGAAAGAAAGGGAAAAGACTTCATAATTCTGTTTCTCTCTCCTGGATCCATGCTTATCATCCCTTTCACTACTGGCAAGATGCAGAAAAGCAGTTGTCAGTGACTGAATTATTTTCCAGTGATCACATAGAAAGATATTTCATTAAGCAGATCACATGCAAATGGTACTTTTTAAGGCACAGTTGATCTCTAGAGACACAATTTGACTCCACCTAAGTAACTGAGCAGGGAAAAATGAGGAAGTAACACAAGCAGAAAAACACACTATCAAAACAGTCCAAAAGTCTTGTGAAACATAAGACCACTCACCTACTTATTAAGTACCTGGTGAAAAATGTACTGGGTAAAACTAAGTCCATTCCCCCAGATAGCTGATAGGAGCTTGGTAAAGCATCTCCCAAGACCAGACAAATAGGTTTAGAAAGAATCTGGAGGTAGTACACGCTAATCACCTAAGTGCAATTTCATCGTTACTTTTCCTTTCTCTTCACTTTTGGCATTTTTCCTTCCATGGCAACCGTAAAACACATGCACCTAAAATGTACTGCCAAATATTAAGTCCTTGTTCCAAAAGCCGTAGCATCACAACGGTCCATCATGATGTAACTATGAACAGTGAGCACAAACATACCATGCTTTCCCCTATCCCAGTTTTGGAAGAATATTAACTCCACCTTGCTGGCAATCAAAGTAAAAATAAATAAACTAGAAGTACAACAAACATTTATCAGGAGGGGAAAATTCCGCTTGATTAAAATCAGTCCAAGTTACATAAAACTGTAAGGAGAATCTTAATGTTGAATGTCACACCCACAGAACCATAGTGTTCATTACCCATTCTGTCCATAACATGATGTTCTTCAGAACAAGTGTGACTTTTGCTCGCCAGCCTGTCTGCAGATGTATTGTACTAATCAATTTACATGCACGTTGGGGAAAAGCGCTCTCCATGTCACAAACGTGCAAACTGTATTGTATACTTTGTGCAGAGCTTCTATAACATTACACATGTTGTAGCTTTTTCTTAAAAAGCAGAAAAAAAGAAAAGAGAAGTCATAAATACTGTTGGTCATATTGTTTTTTATCTCCTTTGTATTGCATCATGCAGATAGGTCCACTTCATTGCCTTCTATAATTGATTATGCACTTTAGAAAGACTCATCAGAAAATGACACAGAAAACCATAGAGAGGAGTCAGTTATAAAAAAGACAAAACCTGCACAAAAGCTTTCATACGCTTGACTTTCAAATATTTCTGATTTAACTTCTGCCTCTTCATGCTTTCCTGTAGCCAGCTGTGAGCCTACAAAGGTCCCTAGAGCACAGGGAAGACTAGCTGCACGGCCTCACTCCTTACAGATCTTAAGCATTTGAAATAGCTCTCCCCAACACATACAAATGCATGGACACCCCATATTCTTCTTGTTTCTCCAGCCCAATTGGTGTGTACATTCAATTCATCCTCGTTCGGGTAAACAGCATCGTTTATTATAGAGCTGAACTGCATCTGGAAGCCCGATGGATGCTCTTAGGTGCCACCTGAAAAATGTGACTATATTATTATAAATAGTATTTCATGTTAAATAAGTAGCATAAATCCTTTAGAGGTCCAGGCCAAAACATGACAGATAAAGAAAGCACAAAGAGAACTCACCAAGAGCCTGATATTCAATGCAGAAAACTGCCCACAGCTCCCTGACACAAAGGCACAAAGCTAAACCTTGATGATGCAGTGGGATATGTTTATCTATAATTTAGGCAGTGAATACTTGAAAAAAACTAATCTTATGCTATACCTACCAAATTCTGTTTTATTCTACATGGCAGAAAAAACAATGGGAACCTTCCTCATTCCTTGTACATTTAAACTACAGGTAACAGGAGCTGGCAGGTGATGTATTGACTTCCTTGACACTCCCCTCTCTACTTTTTGCAACTCTAGAGCCTGAATTATCGTGGTTTCCCAAACAGACAGCGAAAGAGCTAATGGCTACTAAAGACATTGAATTGTAAAAATGAAGAACACTTCTGCAATTACAGCACATGACCTTTGAGCTTTTCCCTTCACTCTCCTTTTTCTCCCTTTATTTATCTGAAGTTATTTAAAGGACAGATATGTTTAAGCAGCTGCTGCCACAACTAGTTGGCCCAAACAGCTCTTTTAATTAAATATTTGCTGCTGTGCAAGTTTTTTCTCCCCTTCCTGCTACCCTTGTGGACAACATTTGTTCTTGTAAAGATAACAGGTCTGCTGAGCAGCCTCTGCCTTTGCCTGCAAGGCCTCCTGCACTTCAAGCCCCTATAATGATGCAAAGGCTCCACAAAAATTAATCTTATGATAGGCACCATGATATCTGCTATCAAGGAGAACCATCAACAATAAGGAAAAGAAACAAAACTTGCTGGGGTTTAATAATCATTATTAAATTTTCATTTATATAATTAGACTTTAGTAATAACTACAGCATATCTCTTATGGCATGTTAAATTCACAGAGCATCTCACAAAGTGATTTCCTTTTTCCTTCTCTCCCACCAACAATTGAAAAGTAGATTGAGTAACTGATATCAAAACACATACTAAGCAGATTTGCATAGAAGATGGAAATGGAGATAAGTATCACAATGCAAATAAGGAAATGCTTGAGAAACATGGATTTTAAGCAGGTTTATTAGAAATTTCTTTCTCAGAATTTCTTCCTAGTCAGTGGTCAGGTACAGCAATGCCTCTGTAAACTTTACGTATTTCCGTGATCAACAAGGTATTGGGTTTACTCTACTATATGTATTAACTGAATTGTCCACTGTGCTCCTTCCAGCAGGTAACCCAGGGAATAGGATTAAAGCAACCAGGTTGACAAAATACCAGTAACAGCTTGACTTCCTCAGGGAAAAGCTGCTGTCCTACTGACATCTCACAAAGCAGATATGGGAATTGACTGATCTTTACCCGGTCTAAGCATGACTCCAAGATTCTCACCTGTTTCCATACTGGAAAAAACAAAGCCAACTTAGTGTGAGAGAAAACCCTTATCTGTTAGACCAGTTTGATACTGGAGGTAGAAAAGGTAAAGGAAAAAAAAAGAAATTAAATGCTTTGCAAGCCAAGATGTTTCAGTAGCGGACACAGACACTCATGGTACCCTTTCACGAGAAAACAGCAAGGGATGAGGCTGAGCAGGCAAAGTGCTGTGAAGCTGCACAGAGGATCACAGGACCCCGAGTGTGAAACTGAGATGCAGAGATAAATGCATCAGGAAAAAAGAGGCAGAAAAAGGAGTACATGAGGAAATTAGACCAGACACCAACAAGCCTGGTACAGCTATGCAGGGCCTCAAAGCAGCTGCTGTTAGATGTAGATGAGTGAGTGAACAGATCCAGGGAGAGGGCTGATACTGTCAAAATAGTGAGGAATGCAGATGAGCACGGGATCAGTGCTGTGTGGAGACAGGCAGGGCAGGGGCTCAGGAGAACTGCTGGGGCTGGAGCAGTAACACACTGTGGAGTAAATGAAAGAGAGTCTGGGTCTCAAAGCACTGAGCAGGGAGCTGAAGATCCCACAATAGCAACAGCAGTTTGCGAGGATCTTAAGGAAAAGCAGCTCACCGAGGCAGAGCGCAGCAGTAAATTCTTCATTCCACAAAGTATTTCAAACCTGTCTGAGTTCTCCAAGCTGAGAGACACAGTGGGAATTTATTTCAAAAAGAAAGACTAATAGCATCAAGAAAAATTTGTTTTATTTTTATCTATAAATGACCTATATCGAGACAGACAAACTAGTAAAAGCTATTCAGCTACATCTGCACAAGAGAACCCAGTTCTCACTTACTCTGATCAACACCACTGTATCCTTTGAGATCCGGATAGATGCTCCTGACTGACATTATTTTCACTCGCAAAAAAACAGTTCTGATCTTCTGTTCCTTTGGGAAACCTATCAAATTCCAGTCATGCACCAGATCTATTCCATGTCTTTCTAGCCAAAAGAAGCAACTAATAAAGCAAAGCAAGGCTGGGGTTAGGGCCATTCTCTGTTACCTATCTCAGGAAAACCCTTCTTGGGTGTATTTATCGATATGATTTGTATGGTTTATAAGCATAATCAAACAAGTGAAATTCAGTGTGTTTCCTGAGAGAAGCACAAAAGGGCAGTATCTCAAGTCACTCTGCTTTCCCCAGATCCATTTACCAGTAAACCCCAAGCTCATTAGCCCTCTCCCAGGCGCCAGCCAGGTCAATGCAGACTGGCAACATACACAGGTCCTTCAAATCAGTGGAGAAATTGGGAAGAGTCTGTGAGCTATTATAAACTGCCTGTCACATTTAGGGGTAGCCAGAAAATGAAAAACAGAAAGAACAAAATCTCCAGGTAGACTCTCACCTCTAACAGACTTCACCAAAACCTGAGCACTATCAGGCTGGAAACACAGACATAAAGCCAAACAAGTTCCTTTGTTCAGAGGTAATGCCTTTGGCAGCTGCTAATCCAATCTGAACATTAAGTTTCTGTTTCCTAATTTTGTCTGCTTTGCTTTTGTAACAGTGTTTCTGATTTTGCAACTTTTGCTTTATTAGAGTGAAAGTTGGTTTCATTCTCAAGTTGTCTAATGTTTAAATGGGCTTACCTGAACTTGCTGGGCATGAGGAACACTGCTTTCACACTCAAAGGAATCAGTGTTTTCAATTTAATAATCCAGGACAAGTTCAGGCATCTCAAGCGCTTGGGAGTGGCTCTCGCTAACTACAAAATCAGCTCTAGGGCTGCTACCATCAAGCTGCAGGCCAGGAGGAATCATCCCAGGAACTGGTTGTTATCTCTAGCACAGCTTCTCCCTCTTGAGAGGAAAACCCAGGACTCCAGAAAACATGCGGACTGGCACACATAGTGTGGCTTTTCCATTTCTGAGACCCAATGGGCTGCTGTATAGACAGACCCAGCACTGCAGAACAAGTCCCAGTATTAAGCAGGCTGAGTCTAACCCATTGTCTGCTTAACATGACAGGTCTACAGGCTGTAAAACAGCTGAAGGTGAAGCATACACCCTGAAATATTCAGCTTAAACACACGCCTTTACCCTGCCAGCATAACTGAAAAGCCTCTCAGCAGCAATTTAGCAATGAATAGTCAGGAGGTGACTTTATGTTTCGTCAGAAAAGCTGGCACTGCCTTTGCTCTAGGCTTCATAGAGATCAAGGGCTGAAATGTAACTTGCAGGGAACAATGACACCAACCTGGTCCCAAAGTCATCTCCATTCCGGTACAGGTAACAAAGACTTTCGTGGGTGCCAGGATCCCCATGTGGCTGCCAGCCCACATATTACCCACTCAAACAGGTTTGCCTGTAAATGTTTCACTAATCCTGAACCACAAAACGGCTTAAAATATCTGTCAATCACACTGCCTCCCCGCTGTCCTCCCCACAGCCCTCACAGCCTTGCTGGGAGGATTGCTATTGAGATCGGTCAGTGCTGCCAATGTACTGCGGAAAATTAAACCCCAGCCATGGAAACAATAGCTATTACAAAGCATGTAATCAGCAGGAGATGGAATGAATGTTTGTAATTTCAAGCTGTATAAAAGGTTTTTAAAATGCCTTTAGTCTCATCCATATTACTTTAATATTTTGCTGCCTAATAGTTGCATTTTATAGCTAGGCCATAATCTTATTGAGGTACAAACTTTTACAGTATAATGTCAAGCTATGCGGTAGAGTCAAGCAAACATTTGTAGCAATTATATGCCCAGGAGATTTCATAACATCATAGAATTAACAAGCAGCTCAGTAAATTATATATCACTTGATCTGCATTTGTTCCATCTCTAGCAAAGAACTCCGCTTCATCTACAGAAACTCTGACATGACATGTCAGCGCATGGTGCAAACCTGTCAGGCAGTTATCGTGCACTAATGTTAGTTACCACCTTATCTTGTAATGCTTTTTTCTGAAGAATTAAAGCACAGTCTTCTAGCACCCTCTTTTAAAGAGAAAACCCAATCCCAACTAGCAAAAGAGAGTTTTCTCACACCTTGTGATTGGCGCTAGAAACCATTTCCACTTTTCCTTCAGTAGTGAGCAACCGTCCAAAGAGATGAACTCAATATAAAGATGATGGTAAGCCTAATTCAAAATGGGTGTCTTGAAACATTTACATGCTACATGGATAAGTTAAGCAGGGAGATGCAGCCTGCCTGCTGAGAAGCATGGTGCCCAGCCAGTGGGAGCAAGGTTCTTGCTGGAGACATATGTCACTAAAGCAGTCGGTCTGGCACAAAGCTCATTAAACGCTCTGACAATCATTCTGACAAAGCATAAACCAAAAGCTACCGCCTCTCCTGCTGAAAACTTTAGGAATGGGAATGGTTCCAAAGATTCCCAATAAAGGAAAAGCAGATTTTTTTAAAATATCTCTTTACAGACTACTCCAGCGATGCCAAGGTTACCAGTCAAAGCAATTACAATTGACCTGATTAGGTATTTGAGCACGACAATGAATTGCCAAAGCAGCTGCTTCATTTCAGCTCAGAGATGAGTGCCCTTTAGTGTTTGCTGAAGTGATTTCCTACAAAACCTGTATCACTTGTCAGACCACTACCTGAGAAGTGTAACAGAGTTAAAGAACTCACAGATTCATCACCAGCTAATTCTGTTTTCTGAACAGCACAGAAAAAGGAGACAATGCTCAGGCATCAACTCCTGTCCTATTTTACATCAGCTTTAAGGCAGACGTTTACTGTCTTACATATGTCCAAGTGAGGCAGCCTGAGCTGCCTGGACCATGGGGCTCTATGCAGGAGATATTTCTCTACTCCAACCCTTCCAGGGGTGAGCTGGGCCACAGCCTTGGCTTTGCACCATCCAAAGTCTAACAAGACAGGAGCAAGAAAATGGGACACAGCTGGGGACATGGATGACCTGTAACAGCAACGAGTTCATTTCTGACATGGGAATTTATCTATTCATTTACTTAATTTTGCTGGCAAATTTGATCCTGCTTCTAATCCTTTTGGTTGCAAGAGCAAAGCACTGGAACTGCATCTCAGAACAGGACTGATCTCACCCCTTGTGTATTGTTTCTTTTACTAAATGACTAATTGATACTGTGCAGACTCTAATACCACAACCATCTGCCAAAAGGTGTACAAGCCATCTATATTGCAACAGAGTCTATTAATATGTATTAAAAGTCACTTTACAGTTGACATGAGCCATTTCTGAACATGCATATGAAAAAATATGATTATTATACCTAAAACTTTCAAGTAATCATGCATCACTGATTTTCTCACTCTGAGTTTATAATTTAAACCTTTAAATATTTCATAGCAGCCTCATCAAACCAAGATTTCTGATGGCTGGAGAGCTGAGACAGCCCATTACAGTAACAAGAAAAAGAAGAAAGAAAGTAAATAGGAACTTGTTCTTGGGAGAGTAGGAAAGTAAAACAAAAAAGAGTAAAAAAGAAATTATTTTTACATAAAAATAAGATAAAACCAAAAAAATTAAGAAATAATACACACCTGTTTCCTTCATTATTTCATATTATATTGGTTGTAGTGCAAGTCTAATGTATAACATAAATCTGTCCAAAAGGACATCGATGCCCAGCAGACAGAGCAGCTTTGACAGACGATGTACACAGAACAGAGAGATCAGAGGTGACTGAGAGCCTTTGTCCATAACAGGACCAGTCCTGGTAAAAGCTGTCTAGACATCAAATCCAATCCAGCTCACTGGTACAGCTTTGCCTTCTGCAGAGTGAGGGAAACATTTCCTAATTTGTATTTCACTCACAGTTTCCGGGCTTTTATTCAGCACAATTCATTTAAAACCTTGGGACTCAACAGCCTGAAAACCTCTGAGACGTGGAAGCCTAGAGCAGGAGCACAAACTCACAGCTCTCTGCAGAAACCATTCCCTCCAGGACATCAAGTCCTCCAGGCATGTGACATGATTGAGACCAACATTTCAAGGGACTTGGATACTCTGCTCACATTAACACCATAAGCAATCTGTGTGCCCGATCTCCAAGGGAAATTTGAAATCCCAGAGTGGGCTTTTGGATTCTTTTTGGTTTCTGCATTCTCCTCAAGCACTGAGGAAGCAAATCCACTTATGAAAGCATTTATTAGACTTGCTGAGCTGTCTTTTTCCCATCCCTGAGTTACTTTGCGTGAATGTTAATCACAGTCATTATACATTTTATCTTCTATTAAATGCTTACCTTCATTCCCACACACACCCCCACTAAAAAAAAACAGGTCAGGATTGAAAACGAAGAACACAAAACCCAAAACCAGAAGCCATTTAATAAAGACTTATTTCCAGAGATTCGGATTCCTTACTCACTGGCCCCACTCCTCATTTCCAGACTATTCCAACCACCTCTTCATATAATTGTCTTCAAAAGCAATACTCTGTCTTCAGAAGCAATACTTCTCCATTAGGAAGATGGAAAGCTGAGAGACAGAGCAGATATTTTTGCAAGCAAACACGCAGCTCAATAAGGTTATAAGGGTTTCAGGTAGGCACAATATTGCAAGTCATTCAGTATTCTTGCCAGCGTGTGTGCAGGGTCTCAGAAGCTCTTTACTGCATCAAACATGAATACATATAAGCATATATGCATGAATGTGTCTAGGTATGTATATATGCATGAACATGAAAAAAGAGACTGAGGTGGACAGCAACAAACTCCTTTGCTTTCACTTATCCTCATCAGAAAGATTTGTTTTCAGATGTAAAGCTCAGTGAGGCAAGAGCACTGCTGTTCATTTCTGCCTGGCTTCCATCCGCTCACTACCAGCAGCTCTGCTAAGGTAAGGTGACAACACCTAAACCAAGGATCAGTGTACTTAAGCTAGAAGAGCTGCCATAAGCACCTCTCGATTCATAGCGTGCTCCAACAGGAGCACAACTCTCATATAAATTACACCTTTCTTTCATCATTCCTCTCTAAAGGCAGATTTCCTAGAAAAGTGGTGTGTTCGTGACTTTCTACTTTGGCTGAATTTGTCTTCTTGCCTTTTCTAGGCCTTTTTGTGATTAACAATGGCCTTTGCAGCACAGACCTTTTAAACTGCTTGTCCTGCTAAGAGAATATTCCACTGATCTCAGCATACTCGTGGAATGTCAGAGATTTTGGTAAAGCTAGAAAAAATCAAACACATTTCTGTGAAGATCATAACACATTAAAAAAGAGAGAGAAAAAAAGGCATACACACAAATGAGCAGGGAATGTTTCTTACAGTAATTCTGTATTGATCTAACACACAGAAACCCTCTGTATGTAATAGTGAGCTCTGAAGAAGGAAAATCATTCAAGTGCTTTTCCACCTCGTGTGGGCTGGCAGAGCCACGGGCTGACTGTGTCTCTCCCCATCCCTCCCCAGCCAGATCCAGCGAGGGCTGGAATGCAAATTTAAGTGACCCCTATTCAAAATGCACTGTTAAAAAGACTTCCACATTTGAATTTTGAAGCATGCACAAAAACAACCTGCGGAGCCTGAAACTGCTCACCGTCCAAGCATCTTATATGCAGGAGAGCAAAGCACCTCAACCTCAAAGGAAACATTCTTTGTTTCTCTCCTTTTTGTAATGATGGCTGTGATAAATATGTCTCCTATTTTAATTATCTCAACAAGATCTTCTAGGAGGACCTGCCTACTGGTTAAGACATGCTTCAAAATTTTATGTAGATAATTAAGTAAATGATACAAGCAGCTTAAAGATTCAATTAATCTAACTTCCATTTAAATCTTATTTTTCAGATGATATATCCAAATATTGGTATCTTATTCTATTCAACAAGTACTTCTTGCATGTAAGACCATAACAAATTAAAGATATACAAAACCACTTGCTTTTGTCTGATGTACATACATCTGCAAGTCTGTCATTTTGGAATAAATCAACTTGAATGGCAGTTACACTACTGCATCATGAGCAATCTTTTGCTCACAGGGTTTACTCCTCCATGGACTTGAACTTTCTCCTAACACTGCCCTGATGTGAAGATAACCTTACCTCCAGATGGTGGAGCTTTAGAGGTCATAACATTTACAGATATAGTGACCCTGCATTTTGGAAACAACACATAGTTGTGACATCAGTTGTAGCAAACATACCTGTTACAGGACCAAACTATAGCAAAACTCTATGACATGAAACACAAGAAGTCTGGTGCCTCAAAGCAGAAGAATTTTAATGAAAGCGAAAACCTGTGAGGAGCCTCTAGATTCTCTCATGAGTCCAAATTTTGATCCTGGCCTTTTTTTCAGTGTCACTGAATAAAAAAACAACTATTGGCATCTAAAATGCTTCCAATAAATTATTGCATTTATTGATGAAAGATGAACTGAGAAAGGGGATGAGGACAACACAAATGGGGTTTTCTAAGGACCCAGAGAATTGCTATGCTTCAAGACTGATTTATATTAATTGTTAATGAATCTCTGAGGTTAAAATTACTAGGAAAAAAAAAAATGCATGCATAGAAATCCAGACTATGAAATAACGAAGCTTCTTTCTTTATTCTTTATTCCAAAATAATCTTATGTAGTTTGTGCCCTGCCTCCTTTGTTGGCCTAGTATCTACTAAATTTTCCAAAGTGGTTCACTGCCCTTAGCAAAAAATACAGCCAAGTAAGAAATCCCAACATCCTATTACTGCAACTAGAATTTACAAATAAAATACATGACAAAATTTCAATCATCCATCTTAGTTGAAGCAATTTATAGGACTGAAATACTGCAAGAAAACTAATTTAAAATGGACATGCGCTGAAGAACCTTTGGAGAAATAGCTGGAGTAGTCAAGAGACGTCACATTATAAATTCAGCATAAGCACTCTACCATTAAAGTATTCAGTTTATACACCTGAAGGAGCTCTTTTATGTAGACTTGCTTTTCTTTCATTTAATACTTCAAATGTCACAGCCAGTCTTGGTAACCATGACACTAACGACATATCAGCTGCACAAATCACCCACCTGCTGCCATAGACCAGAATTGCACAGGAGGCACTTGCCATTGCACTTAACACTGCGGCACAAGTCACACACCTCAACATCACCCGTGCTCACCACCGGGGCCAGGTTATGCTGTTGCTTTGCCACATGAAGCAACAGTAGCAAAGCAACACCCTCTGAATTCTCAAAAAACCCAAACCAAAAAACAATTCCTTTTTAATGTATTTCTTGGCAGACATTGATGTTCTTTTCTCTGAATGCTTGTAAAATATAGATGATGTATGGGAAATATGTCCCTTTTTTCAATCACAAAACATAAGCTAATGTTGAAGTGGGTTACAAAAGTATGTTATATCAAGAGGTAGAATTTATCCCCAGAATGCTTCCAGATAGACAGGTCTCCTGGGTTCAGCAGTAGCAGTCATTTTTCTCCTTCTTAGTAGCTGGTGCAGTGCTGTGGTTTTGACTTTCAGTAATGTTTACTCTGACCAAGAACTTTCTGAGTCTAATGCTCTGCCAGGGAGGAGGGGAAGCCGGGAGGAGGCAGAGACAGGACACCTGACCCAAACTGACCAAAGAGGTATTCCATACCACAGCATGTCATGTGCACTATATACACTGGGAGCAGTTACTCGGAAGGGCTAGATCATTGCTGAAGCAGGCTGGGTATTGGTTGGTGGGTGGTGAGCGGCTGTATTCTCTTCCCTTGTTATTTCCCTTATCATTATTATTATTGGTGGTAGCAGCAGTGGTTTGTGTTATACCTTAGTTACTGAACTGTTCTTATCTCAACCTGCGGAAGTTGCATTCTTTCAGTCCTCCTCCCCATCCCTCCGGGAGTGGAAGGGAGGAAGGGGGGAAGTGAGAGAGAGGATGCGTGGCTGGGCTTAAACCATGACAACAGATTATGTTGTGATTAGTTTTAATTTATCAGAATAATGCTTAAATATTAACAACGTTCATCCCCTAATTCATTTAAATTATTAACAATTGATTAGCTATTAATTGATTATATTATTTTTTCATTAAGTGCTGGAGTCCCTTTCTAGGAATATTGCTACTCCAGCTCCTTCCTACCATGCTGAAATCACCCATGGCCCTTCTCATGGTAGTAAACACAAAACTTAGTAGTGAGAAATCAGCATTTGTATCTCTAATGTGTCTCTTCTGAAGAAGTCTATCTCTATGAAAAGAAAATATCTTATATTTTAAGGTTGTATCACCGGTGTCAATTTTACTGCTCAGAGTACTATTGCATACAGACAAAATGCCGTCCATCAGAGAAGAGCAATCACCTCACCTGTTAAACATCTGCTCTACTGCTGATCTGTCATTGTACAAACTTAGCAGTTTGTTTGCTTTTCTTTGTAGCAAAATATTTAATCATGCAAAAAGCAACATGTGCAGCTTCTTTCAAGGGAAATCCTGTATTCGATAAAGAATTCTCTTTAACCTGGATGTGAGGAATTTATTACTTGAAAATGCCCAAATGCAATAACCATAAAACCATAACATCACACTGTATGTGTCATTATAGTTGCAGTGCAATGAACTGCATTTAGATTATTCTAATGAAATAGTTATTTTCCCAGGATCTTGTAATGATTGCATTCAGCAATCCAAGAGATGAAGTAAAAAGGGCAATGGGAAATTTCATGGTGCTAAGGATAGTGACAGCTGGGGAGCATCCTGCTCACTCAGCATCAAGGACTGTGCTGATCCAAGCAGAGGCCAGCACCCCTAAGCAGGACCTAATTTTAGGACAGCAAAGGTAAATTGCTAAAGCTCTGCTCCAGCAATTGCATGTTAAGTCCCCAGATTCACAGGATGTATGATAAGAGGCTCGAATTACAGACCTACTTAAACCATTATTCATAAGTATCAATTCACAATAAACAAAATCAACTTTTTTACCTTTTCCCCCATTTTAAAACACACTGTTTTCAACACTGATTTTCACATTGCTGCTTATCTTCATCAACAGAACTAAAACCAGGGACATATAATGACTTACACAACTAATGATTATGGTATTTTGGTGTTGACTAGCAGGGTTTGGTTATGACTGGGTTCTGAGTAAGACTAAGATACAAAGAAGACTTATGTGTGTTTGCAGATTATGCGCCTGTTGTCTGGAAATATGCCACAAAAATGCATACGGCATTCAAATGCATTTTTTATGTAAAATACTTGGCATTAAAGGACAATGGGCAGTCAATGTGTTCAACACACTCACTTAGAAATAAATATGAACCCATGGTATCAGAACAAAAGCTAATAAGATGGGGAGAATTTAGGATATAATGTTGCTGGAAAACTGGCTTGGAAGGATAAAGGAATAAGATAACTATCCAGAGAAGGAGAGGGGCTGTGAAGGTGAAAGAGAGGACACATACAGCTTTAAGAAAGAAATTTCTAAGCCAGTCTCTCTCACTTCAGCTATTGTTATATTATGAGCATGACATTCCCCTTGCAGCTCCCTGGCCACCACAAGACCATACAGCATATCCCTCTGGCACACTATGTACACATGGATTGTCCAATGTTTCCTCATCTAACGTGGCCATTCTTCTATACACAGCATGTTTGAAACATACCGAAAAAGCAGGTTTTGGGGACTGGTCCAGCTTTAGGAAGAGCTTATCCCAAAGCCAAAGTGCAGAGCAAAAGTCAGATAATGTTGACGATGCATATGAGCAGCCATCCGTCAGGACACATGGTGACATGTCATACAGCCAGGAGCTGCTGAGAAATGAAATGGGCCAGAACCAACACCCATATGACCTTTACACTCATAAATTAAAACAGCACAAGTAGAGAGCGACAAGAAGACTTCTTGAGTTACAGCATATTAAAGGCTTACTGACACTGAAGTAATAAGAAATAATGAATATTTAACTTCCAGTTCATATTAAAAACCCTACTAATATTTTATTTTGTCATCCATAATGAAACAAGAAATTAGGCTAGTGATTCCTAATGATGTGTATGGTGCACTTGCATTATTGCTGGACCTAAACAAAGGCTCTCCTCAGTGAGGGCAGGCAGGAGCAGGAGCTGAGGTCCACATCAGTCTCTGTTTTGACTCTGCCCAGCTTCATTCACAAACCAGTGTTTCTCCTTGCACTTGAAATGTTTGCAAGGGCAGAATATGAGTTCAGAAAAGATGCGGATTACAAACCTCAAATCTGACTTTGTCACCGCAGTTCTTTGCTTTCCCAAATCAGTGGTGGATGAGCTTAGACTGGAGGTAGAAATTCAGATCCTGGCTCTGGTGGACTTTATATGTACTCTTACAGAACCTTTTTGTGCCTAGCCGTGATATACCTTCTTCCATCTTTTGGATACCTCCTCTATTCATACTATAAATTTCTCAGGATGGGACCTGTGTGCAACAAGTATGCTCCCTGGATTTCCCATGGGATACACAGTTCTATTCTAATAACAATATTGAAAGTACTGTTTAAAATTTACTTCTAAAGGAAATCCAGGCTTTTAATTACAAACAAAAGAATGCTTAAGTCAGCCCTGTACCAACTTGTAAATGTTACACAGAAGTTTAATAGAAGAATTGACAATGCCTGTGATCCCATAAAAATGATGAATTAAAGATCACAAAATCCAAGCATTAAGAGTAAGTAACCAGGATACTCAGTAAGTGGAAATTATTGGAATTCAACATTCTGTAAGAGCTGAGTGGGGAACACTGTCTGCTCCTGTATATCACTGTGGGCATGGAGATTCCATGCTCAGTGTGCTGTCCATTGAAGATGATATGACTCCAGGAAATCAGGATATAAGTGGAAGTGACTGGCACTGGATTTCCTGACACTTGCTGCTGTTATATAAAACAGGGAACTGGAGATACTTGAGACATACAGAGAAACTCCAGTCATGGCCCTGGTCTGGAGGTGGCTGTCGGGAGCTACAAGGCATGTGCAATAAAACACAGGAATCAGTGGCAATGTCAGAAACACAAGTTCTCCAGTAATTTCTTTCTCCTACTTCCCCACACAGTCTGACAGACATGATAAGGTCACACTGACAGCATCAATACCCGACCCAGTGCAGACTCTGACCTCCATGGCACAACTCATATCTCTCCATCGTTTTCATTGAGTTCACCCTGCCAAAGAGAGCAAAAATGCTCACTATTTCTTAACTCTTTTGGTGCTTTTCCCTTTTCTCCTTCCACCAGGACCCAGGCAACAAAACTGACACTTCACTGGAGAATGATCCTAACTTGCTGCAAATCCAGGTCAAGCCTGGAGAGCATGCTCAAAATATAACAATTTTACTAACTTGGGTTCAGCCAATAGAGGTTTTTAGTGCAGCACACTTCCCTGTTATACTTCAGTCATTTATTACATGACAGGACCTAAAAGTGCAGATCTACTTTGCATAGACTATTACTTATCAAGAGAATTTAGTAATAAGCCACTCCGGAGAGAGCATTATGAAAGATTATGGACTAATTTGACCAAAGACGTCCCTGGAGAATACTGGTGCTCCAGTGCAGAAAACGTACATGACTGCTGCTATAGCCAAAGATAAGAGTCAAGGAAGTCTAGTGAAAAGGTTGAAGCTTTCTGCTTTGGATTCTATACAGACTAAACTGGTCACTAATAATTTAATTTACTTGCATCAACATAATAGTATTTGCTTTAGCCTATTGCACAGTCTGAAATGTTTCTTCTAAACCTGGTTCAATTTCATTTCTTAATGCTAAACCACCTTTATTTCATAATAGACCAGTAGCCTAATTAATGTTTCATGCTTATTACTTAGGTTCAGTCTCACAGTAATAAATTCCAAAAAACAACTTCCACAAGACTCCAGTTAGAGTGCTTATGTTCCCTTTTGACATATATAGTGCAGCTCTGATTTGCAATGGATTTACATCAAACTGATTTGTTTCTATTATCATGGACATTTATTGTAAATTAAAAAAGAAAAATAAGTGTACCATTGTCTCTACAAATAGGGTGTTTATTTCCTCTCCATCTTCTCAAGTTTTTCCTCTGTGCTTTATGTCTATAAGGCATAATGTACAGAACAATTTTCAAACACAAAGTTTCTGATTTTGTCTTAAATGAAGCCCCATGTCCAATTTGAGAACAAATCGCTGGAATGCAAGTATCCACACGCAGTAAATACTGCATGATTGTAATTACATACCTAAAAATCATAATGTGATATCGTTAACAGATGCTTCCTAACAGATTTTTCTACTATTCTATACATAGAATACATCTGATCACATCTATATGTGATTGCTCTGTTCAGCCTTAGGCTAGAAATTAAAGGCCAATCTTTCAAACTATTACTTCCCCTTATGAATGTTTCTACTGGGAAAATTGAACACTTCCTTTCTCATTTGAAGACCTTTGTATTCAAGCCATAGAGCTAATGAACACTTCTCAAATTCACTTATTTTCTGGACATACGAACTCAGATTACACTGCAGAAGACATCACCCTGAATGGCTGGTGACTTTGAGACATTTAGTTGCTAAACTTCAAAAGACTCTTCTACAGCGAGAATCCTCAAACAGCCAGATTTTTACTTGTCCTTTTCCTTAGCCTTTCCAACTGCAACTGAGGAAGAAAACTATGGTTGGAACTGTGCCATTCATATTTTCAGCACTCTTACATAGCTGGATAAAATTAAAATGTTTAGATTTGTTTCCAAGTCTAAGACCAAATAAAACCACCTTTCTGGAGTGCAGGAGCAACCTTTAAACCTCCCTTTTTGGGAAAGAGTTGCCATCAGCACATCCTCATTTTACAGTAATCAACTCTGAAAATTACATTAAGCTTTCCATACTGCCAGAACAAGGCTGGGACATCTTTTCCTCTAGGACGAACTCACAGAGTCTGAGAAAGCCAACTGGGCCTATGCACATCCATGGGGAGCCCAAAACCCTCTGTGAACATGTGGCGAGGAGCAGCAGCACAGCGACTGCACCAGCCACCCTGGCTGCTTCAAAGGCAGAACTCCAGTGAGGAGCTTGGGAACCCTGTACCACTGATGATTAGCATCCAGCTCTCCTCTAAAGCAGGAGGATCCCTGCTGACTTTACTTCCAAAAGATGCAGTATTTTTAATATTAAACGGCCACAGGGGGAAAAAAGAGGAAGAGGAAAGAAAAAATTCCAAACTGATAAATTCCTAAGTTTCTGTGCCTAAAGAGGATCAATTTCAATCTAAAATTACCCCAGTTTGGACATGTTATGGACAGAGCTCGGGTGTCTGTTCAGACAGCCAATCTGAATATACACAGATTCCTCACCTAATACATAATTGTCTTTTCTTTAGCAAGGCAGCCAGCATCTCTGCTGTCATACTGTGGAAAAAAAATGAGAAGATCTCACCTAACCATAGCTTTATCTGCATAACTGCATATTTAATTGACTCTGTGCACAGTTTACAGTGAGGGGGCGAGAAGCCTGTGGTTTCAGTCACTGCTTTTATCAAATACGATTTCTTTGCAAATACAAAAGCCTGCAGAAGGATGCTTAAAGCTTGCTTTCTGGAAGCAGTAATGCAAAAAATCCTCATCACACCAATGCTCTGAGAAAATAAGGTGAATTCTTTTAGAAAAATTAAATTCCTAGTCACTAAAATTACTCCTCCCTCATCTTTGATGTTATTTGCTTAGCAATAGGCCAGACCTGGCCTGCCACAGATAAATGGGGGGAAAAAAATCATTGATTTAAAGGCACAAGTATGCCAGTGTAGAACATTCTGAAGATAATTTTATCCTACTGAATCTTGTTATCCAAATGCAGAAATGTCAGCAGTGCATTAAGCAGGCAGGAAAGCTGGAAGACTCATTAAGCCACATTTAAACTATGACAACATGCAAAATCGAATATTTTCCAGGATCATTAAAATGAAACTTAATTACAGAATTCAGTTTTATCTGTGTCATCCAATGTCACAATACTTCAAGGCAGATGAAGAGAGTAGAAGGCAAAAAATTCCGTACAACTGCATTCAGCATAACAGCAGCATCTGCATTATTCATCACCAGTTGTGCAATGACAGATCCAAAATAATTAGTATTACTCACGTTAAGTTATGCAATTCCCCCACCTAAAGAGAAGCCATAAAGAAATGCAAACTAATTACAAGCTGGTCACATGCTCTGCTGCTAATGCACAGCCACCTCAGACCAACGCTGCCATGGTGCCATCCTGGTGCCTGTGCTGGCTGGAAAGCCATAGTAGACCAAACCTCCAGCTTTGAGTAAGGAGGAAGACCAAACCTTCTCAATACCATATAATGGCACAAAAAGCAGCTATCAAAACAGAAAAGTAAATGAATTAAAGGATCAGATGTGTCCCTTACAGCTAAATCAAACCTCTGACTAAGAAATCAACTCTCAATATCACAGCATCTATCTTAGAATAAGGCAATTCACCACCATAAATGTCTCTTTTCCTTCTGAAGACAACCAATGCATATCCATTCCCACGAGTTAATGTATGCATCCAGCATAGCAGAATGAGCAGCACTAGACATGTGGGAATCCTGCCTGGCTCCAGGAAAATCCCAGGACAGGGAAAAATTCTCTCTAAGCACCTAGATCATCCAACATCATTCCACACTGCCATGTTCCAACCCCCGAGGAAGAAGGACAGCCTTTGCCATAACCCTGTCTGTTCATCAAGGCTGAAAGGAGATAGAGGAAGAAATCCAGTACAGGTATGGAAGGTTTATCCAGCAAGCAAATAGAAAAAGGCTCAAGATGGGTCTGCGAGAGCTGCACGGTGTGGTTTACAAGAGACAGAAATTAATGTTAAGAGCTAAGAAAAAGTACATTTATTCTGAGGATTTGATTGTTTTCCCTCCACCTTAGAGAGTAAAATTCTTTTTCCTGCTAAATTTCCTTCAACTACCATAAACATGAAAATTTACTCATATCTTATCAGCAAGACAGGTATCTGTTTCATCCTGAGATACAAGCCCTGAAGCATTATCGAATGTGTTTTACTGGCGAAGGAATTTACCTGAGGCAAAACTGCTGTGCTTGTACTTTGTAAAGAAACTTACTCATTTAACACTGCAAAACACACACCTGTAGAACGTACACAGACATGCTCTATGTAAAGACCTGCATTTCAGGGTGGAGAGAGACTAGAATACAAATACACATGGACAAAGACAACATAGAATCATAGAATTGTTAGCATCATCAATGCCTGAAATTAAAATTGAATCTGTGATTGGTAAATAGAATATGCCCCTTCTTTCCCAATCTCAGGGGAAACAAGATCATTATACCACCTTTGTAAAATAGACCACAACTTTCATTCTACTCAATCACACCTAACAGCAGATAGGACGAAAACTTACACTCTTTTCCACAGTGAAGTAAGAACTTTATTTGCAGCTGGTACCACAGAACATGCTAGAGAAGAACAGAGTTGATCCAGATTTATTGTGATTTAGATGATAGTATGTCAACCTGACATCCTGTTTAGACATTATCAGAAAATAGCTCCTTTTATCTTTTCAGGGCCATTTCTCTGCCCCCACCTCCCACCCCCCTTCACCCCCTCAGTTTCAACCACTGTTAAGCAATAGGTTACTTTCCCTCCTCATCTTTCCTTACCTCTCCTCTCAAGCTGTCCCACATAAACTTCTTAATATGAGATTTTTCCAGTAATAGGAATGAAACTTACATTTTATTTAAGTTCCCTTATTCTGAGCTTTCATGACAACAACCGAGGACAGAGTCCCCCTTAAGTGGGCTATCTCTATAAGCTTCTCTGTCTGAAAAGTTAATTGACATTTACTTACTGTCTATATAAAGCCAAAGGTAGAACAACCACTAAGGTAACATGAAAGTTAGCAAGAGGTTCACATTGACTTCAGCAGAGTTTGGATCCTTCCTCCATAAAGAATTGCAAGAGACAACAACACATTTATGTTGAATCCTCAAAATCTAGAAGCAAATGTAAGTGGATTTGTTCTGTCTTATTTTTCTCTCAAGGTTTAAGTAAGAAAAATTGCTAATTGAACACAGGAAACAAAAATGTACCTGTGCACCAAGAGAAATCTGGTAAAGGTTCCATGAGAAATAACCACAGAAGACACTGCCTTGATGCACAGCTCTATTTATTGAAAAGACAGAAAAAAGCTGCTTCCGCTCAAATGGAGGCAAAAAGAAGCTGTCAGTTAAAATCTGGCACACACAGCAGCAACTAAACATGGAGCTCATTAAGCATGAGCACCTGCACATTCCTGTTGGCTTTACCTACTCATGCCAGCTGACACTATTCAAGGTTGAAAATGGTTGTGGTAGAATACCCTAAAAATCTGATCAATGCTTAAGTGCATTCATCTGTTTTTCAGCAGATGAAGTTAGTGGCTCTTGAAAGACACATTCCTACAGAGAACTAGGATTTAAGTTCTTCAAAACCCTGTATCAGTATATATTTTGTAAAGAAAATCTGGAGCATTTGGTGAGCAAACAACTGGCAAAAATCAAAATCCTCTGTGACCAAGAAGACAGAAATTGTTCATGGAATTGTTCAAGTAAAGGTTGTTTTGTGCATATTTTAACAAGAAAAAAGGTGCTAGAGAATGAACACAGAGGTCTCAGCTTTGCATTAGCTCAACATCTGTCATTTCAACTCTGCCCCACCGACATGTTGAACTATGAAGGGATTATCAAGCATAGCTGCACTTTAGGAGCACTCTGGTTGCAGTAAGAGATGGAGAAAGCAGGGTTTATTGAGAGAAAGGACTAAAAAAACCCCAAACAAACAAAGAAATACCCAAAGCAAAGCAAAACCAACACAAAACATCTGGGCTAAGACAAGAATTCAGAAATACCAACTTAGTAGAAAAAGGTCCTGATCTTACACCAACATGTACAGTAAACAAGGCTCTGTGATACAAAACATTGAGGAGATGAAAGGAACATGGGGAGACAGACATGGATACTAAATACTGTCTACAGTCCATACATAAACAGGTTGCAAACATTTCACCAAAGTGGTCTGATCTATCACTGTGATGCCCAAGGCCTGCTCACACCCCATAAACAGGACACTGGGACAAGGCAGTAATATTTCACATATGCTCTTTTCTGGTGACTCTAATCATTAACCAGCGATTTGACACCCAAACCCTGCCTTAGATCAGCTTTTAATCAGCTCGGGAATTTCAAACCTTCTTAGGGGTAGTTTAGGTGCTCCTCCTCTTCTCCTCACTGCTCAGCATGGCTGTAGGTGCCTTTCTTAGCCCCCTGTCCTTCTTCCAGCTCGATGCCACCTCCCTTCCTCCCACTTCACTAGAAACTCAGCAATGGGGCTGCAGCACTGGCTCTGCAACACAGAGGAGCTCCTGCAAGAAACGATACCTATTCCAAAGAATTTAACCTGAACTGCTCTGCAGAAGCAACGAATGGCCATTTAAGTAGTGAGTCACCTTTTCTCAGATCCTTTTAAGGAACTTAGTTGGTGCATTTCCAAGGCATATTTCTTAATACTTGGTTTTGCAATTTGCAGGGTGATACATCCCAGAGATGGAAATATGGATCATATGGCAGCAGATCTGCATTTGTCAAGGGCAAAGCATTTTGCACTATATTTTCCTATATGTGGTACTTGCAGAGACTGATCTTAAAATATCTGGCTTGGTCCTTCTGCCCTTTATTCAATGAACATTTCTTTTAAAAAAAGTCAGCTGAACTTGACCAAGAAAGACTTAAAATTCTATCTTCCCTTACAGCTGAGCAAATTATATTTTATGTGTTTTTAAAATGCATTCCCAAACTCAGCTCATTTCTGTCTTTGACCATCATAGCAATGTCAAGTTTTCCGATACTTTTATTTTTCACAGTTACCAGAATCCTATCACCCTACATCTGCACTCACTTTCCAGAGGCTTTCTGCTAAGATCAGCTTCAAACTGGGATAGTTTGAACCTACCCATAAATATTATACAGACAAACTAATGAATGTACCATGAGGCCCCATGTAGTGTGTAAATAGCTAAAACTACTCAACTGTGATCACTTCCAATAGGTATGTACTA
The DNA here is from genome assembly GCA_039877255.1 of Loriculus beryllinus. Lineage (NCBI taxonomy): Eukaryota > Metazoa > Chordata > Aves > Psittaciformes > Psittacidae > Loriculus > Loriculus beryllinus. The sequence continues at coordinate 22,810 of JBCJKH010062971.1, forward strand.
GGATATTAGGGCCTCTAACGGAATTTCTATTAAATCAATATGAAAGCACCTTTTACCTGTGCATTTTTCTACACTGAATATATCCAGGCTGCAAATCCATATTACAGAGGCAACCAGGTTTCTATCAGGGAGATCTCAGGATTCACCAGAAGACCCTCTACCAATTCATGTGGCACCTTCTCTTTTTAACTAGATTTTCAATCAGGAAATTATTTTTGATTATTCCAAATTCTCTAGCAGATGTCAGCGTGCACCTGCCTTTGATACGTCAACAAACTGCTGTGTCTCTGCCACTGACTGCTGAGAGAATGCCTGAAGTATTTTTAGCCCTCTTTTCAAACAAGCAATGGGCTGCAGATGCGTGAAAGTGGCAGACCTAAAGACAGACACTGAGTCAGAGAAGTCCGATAATTCATCTAAAACCAGTGATTTTATGAGTGCAAATTGAAAGAAAAGATATTTAGTCTTACGTCTTGCTCTAAAACAAGTTAACTACGCTATTCTGTGCACCCAGATCATTCATTTGGACAACTCAGAAGGGAACTGAAAAACCACCTAACATAGAAACAGTCAAAAAATAACAATTCATAATCATATATTAAACTATAACCTTATGTTACAATTACATTTTAATGAAATGAGGCATGATGATTAGTCCTGGAAGTCTGAAGAGATAAATATCAAAATAATATTCCTATATACACACACAGTAATGGTGCAGGGATTTACACTTCGTTAGTCCATAAGGAGCAGGACGCTATCCTATGCTTTGGATGTTAGGCCTCACTTTCTGGTAGCACAGAATTCAAGAGTTATACTTTCTGTATACAAATATACATAGATGATCTTTAAAGGATACTTAACACACGCCAAGAAGATGAATCAATGGCATTAATTGGATATTTTATGATTGAAAAGCTCTATTCTTTGCAGGTCTACCAGTCAACAGCAAAACCCTCTCTTACCCTTTCACACATACAAAAAAAAAAAAAATCAAATAAATTCAAGTCCTTTAACATTTTGTTTCAAATATTAATCTCTGCTTCTTAATATTTACATGGAAGCATGTTCTTTTTTTTGATATATTTCTCACTAAGTGATGGCACAACATTCATTTGCTGCCTTGTGGCACAATCATCCTCCAAACACCAGTATCTGGACCACGGCTGTTAACTCCTGTGGGATCCAGTGCAGCACTCTTTCATCAGACACAACATGAAATGACAGATCACTTGTTTTGCCAGTGTGAGGATGACTTTGAACAGCAAATAGAGTGAAGAGAAACTGGAGCTTAAATTAATCCTAATACCAAGCAACCTTTTCTCACTGATTTTTAATACTTACAACAAGAAGCAAAAGTAAAGTTTCAGGTCTGGGCATTGCCAGGAAACCACAGGGAGTCCAAAGGCTACAGCTCATGATGGGAACTTCAAAAAATATGTCAAAAGCATTAGCAGTTTGGAGCAAGACAAATGACTGTGTTTGTATTCAAGCCCATTTGCTAAAGAAAGCATTTAATAATGAGTGGCATCAAGAGCTGGCCCTATTTTTTTTTTCAGTTGCAAAGCAGACAACAAGCAAGAAGTTTTGCAAGTGCTTTGTTAATATCACTGTTTCAGTGCTTCCACTGTCAGTGCCTTGACAACACTAAAAAACTGAAATGTTTGATAAAGCTACTACTTCCCAAAATGCTGTTTTAAGAACTAAAAATGCCTCAGTTATCACCTTGAGAACATCAGAGTGAATTTATCATTTATCCAGTGGATGCTAGGCTGGGCTTTTAGAGTTTTACTGAAAAACGCTCAACTCTTCAACTCCCTTCAACAGCTCCCAGCTCCACCCAAGGAAGGGGCATTGCCCCCCATCAGTAAGGGCTGCCTTCAGCATCACCCACCAGCGTGGGGGACAGGACAGGAGCATCCTAGGGACATGGGGGGGGGACCCTGGGTACATTCCCCCACCCCCTTGCTCAGTACTTACCCATCACACTTGCATATAAAACTCAAATATAAGCGCTTGTGAAAGAAATTAAGATCTTGTGTAATCAGCACGTCTTTGCCAAAAGCTGTGCATCTTTATTTGGGGATAAAGGTTATAATCTTGAAATAGGTCGGTTTGATGAGAACATTTTTCTTGGCAAAGGAAAAACAAAATGGTATTTTCTAGGACAGCTTGTTGAGGAAATGAGGCTTTTTACACTGTGCAGCCTCTTCTATCTATCCAAACCCCTCAATTGCTGGTGAACAGGGAAGGTTCAAAGGAAAGAAACTCAAACTAGTGCCTCTACTGAGAAAAAGGGCATTGTAAATTCTGTTTGAGAGCAGCTGACTAGCAACTCCTGATATATTTACTGGAAAACCAGTCAGCCTGTACATAACACAGGCTGTGAGTAACCCAGTATTATCTCCTGCCTGCTGGGGAAGACAGAAAATGCAGGAGCACTGCCCCGTGCTGAGCAATTGGGAATGCAAGTCAGTAGGAAACCAAGTAGGGCTTTTAGGTTCACGTTACATAATATCTTGTTTTGTAAGAAAGACTCAATTTTTAATTACCTGGAGAGAATTACTTTCCCTGTTATTTTGTGCTGTATGGGTATTATTAACTTTTTACATAAATCTGAATTGCAGTAATGGAGACCAAAGTTGGTTAATGAAAACAACCACCCTGTAGAGACAGAGCAGTTCAAAAAGAACTTTTGCATCATTAATCTGTATGATCTCATGATACTACCTTTGAAAGAATTAAGAAAAATAAGTATTTCTCTAATGTTGGCATGAAGCAGCCTTCAAAGGTCTGTCCCTTCCCCAAAACTACTTTACCCAGAACCACTGCAAAGAAACAAAGACTTACT
>JBCJKH010062973.1:0-31878 GCA_039877255.1 Loriculus beryllinus
TTGGAGCAAGCTGCTCCAGTGGAAGGGGTCCCTGCCCGTGGCAGGGGTTGGAGCTGGAGGAGCTTCAAGGTTCCTTCAAGCCAAACCAGCTTGTGATTCCATGATATATTCTGTGTCTTCTGTTGTGTAGCACATTTCTTAAAGCAGTTCTGTTGAGGTTCAAGAATTAAACTGTGCGGGGTTACCAGACATTATGCAAATACAAAGAAATGGTTTCATAGAATCATGCCTCTGTACCTATAGGTCACTTTAAGGAAAAACTGCTTTGCATTTTATCTTTCAGGTCACTTTTAAGCAGGATTTGCATTTTGTTTTCTGATTTTTGTTACTTTACAGGATGCAGTTGTTCTTTTAAGATAGCTGCAGGACTCCATTGTGTATGCCTTAGATAAGACTTGCTGTGCATTTGACTATTGAGAAACTAATTCCAAGTTTTAATTTGAAATTTCACTGCATGTATCTCACATGAAAGACGATAGCTATATTCAAGTTTTAAACTCCTGCCTTATTTAAAGCAGAAATCCTTTCTATGTGATTAAACATATTTGCATATTCCTGAAACTGCTTTGATACAGTAGGATGGCAGTTGTATGTTTATGCTATGGAAAGTTCACAGCAAATTGAAAAATGAGGAAGTACAACATTATTTCAACTGAAATTTTAGTTTAGACTTGTATTAATAAATAATAACTCCTTAGAGGAAATGCTGCGTGTTCCGCTTGGAAGTCGAAATGTTGAGATGATGGCATGACCCATTTCTGCTCATATTTTTTGTGCTAATCCTCAATATTTTTATTTCCTCAGTGCATTGATTATTGCTGCAGTATTTGATCGTGATGTTAATTGCAGAAGAGCTGCTTCTGTAAGTTACCACATTCTAGTTTATGTTTCTGTTCCTGTTTGGTTTCATTTAATAATTTGTATTCTTAGCTATTTAGAATTAGACTATATAAACAATTTATATTGTCGTGAGCCAAAAAGTGCTCTTTTACATCCTTAGAAGTATGGTGTGAATTTAGATTTAAAATTATATAATCTCCAGATCCATATTCTGATTAATGGCCACAGTTACGTTGTGGTCATAGTGGTTAGGATAAAAGCGTCTAAGAAAGAGCTATGTCACATTTTCTAATCACAATATCAAAGGGTTGTACATAATACTTAGACGCTGGATCTTTTTTGTGTCGCTAAGCTGGTTGTGAAGTTCCATTTTTCTAATTGTTCCTCAACTGTAACTCTCTGTAAATTGAAAATTTCTAGAATAATCTCTCCCTCAGAAATGTTTTCATTTATTGTCTAAAACTCTTTCCATAGGACTGGGAATTTTTAAAAGGAAGTGACAAATCCAGTAGGAGATATCGTTATGTAGTTAATTGGGCTGACAGTGAAGTATATTCTGTGGAATCTTTCTGAAGAAAATATTTATGCTGTTGAGAATTGAAAAGAATGTGTTACTGTTCTTGAGAGAAGCAAGTTTATGGAGGAGAGAGTATAGGATCTAAGAAGAAAGATTGGGCATCTTCTCTTTTAGGATTTAAGTCAGGGTGTTGTGCATATATTGGACTTGCTTTGGTAAAAAGAAGTACAAGATGTCTGTTTCGACAGATAAAACAATTCTCTTATGCAAATGTTAAAACCCCATGTTTTAACTGTGTTAGCACAGGACCAGACGATGTCTGTCAAAGAGCTAGGCGTCTCTGCTCCTAAGAACAAGCTTCAATGTGAATGCAAAAAACAAAAATATTTAGGAAAAGAAAAGGCAGTCTGCAGCATCCAAATTGATTAACAAGACTGTCTTATTTTTTTGACTGAAATTTTGAAAGCTAGTGCATTTATAACATCATAAGGATTTCTCAGGGATACCTGGATAGCATCCTCATTTTTTCTAGCCACACCTCTGCTTGAGAGTTTTAAGCTGTTGAATGAAGCTGCAGCACTACTGGCTGAGGAAGTGAGTCAGTTACTTGTGTAATCATATCACTAATCACTTTGTCTAAATAAGTTAAAACCAAAGCATGGAAGCTAAGATGCTGTAGGTCACTGAGTACTGATATAACATGTTCTTCACATACTGTACCACTAATGAATATGAGCAATGCTAATTTCTCCCAAACTTCAGGTTTTGGAAACAGTAGAATTTCTTATTCTTGGCTAATTTAAGTTATTTCAAATAAAATTTTAAGAGGAAAACAAAGGTATTTTTGCTTTCCTGAATGCTGTACAAAATGTTAAGGACTACAGACAGTGAAAAGTTAATAATTTATTTGCTTTATAGGTATTATCCTAGGAATTAGATGGTAATGTATGTAAAGAGGAGAATTCTTTTTGACATGATTGCCACTACCAGTGTTTTGCTTACCTTTAGTGGCTTGATTAATTGTCCTGTGTAATTTTCATTATATTTCTGCGCTTAAACATAAACTGATAGACTGACCATGAAATATGGTACTAAATCAGGTGCATTTTAGTAATGCTATAAGCTTAGTGCAGATTGTGCTTCTGTATTTCAGATGAGCACAAAATAAATTTTCTTTTCACTTTCCTCTTCTACTTTAAGCCAAGCTATTGAGCGTTTTGCAGTTCAGTTATCTCCAGTGAAATTAATCTTTTCAGTAGTATATTCTAATATAGTGCTGGTTAAAATTCAAAATTGTTGTTTTGACGGATAGTTGTGAAAGTACTGAAGCTTTTTTCCTTACTTTAGAAAGGGAGGCAAAGAAATATTTTGCATTTACCTGGCATTACTACAGTTTTGAAGAAAAAATACCTGGGAGTCCTAATTATTTCCAGTTATTACTACAGTTAAATATATATTTAAATAAACAACATGTTTTACTAGTTTTTCCATCTAGTCCAATATGCAATATGTTATAATGCGGAGCACCAATAAAAGAAGGTAGCATATAGAGATATTTTGATCCCTGAGGTTAAAGAGAATAAAACAAGGCTGTTCTTTTGAAGCTCCAGAAGCGTTCTGAGCTGACTTTTGCAACTCTTTCATGAATAATCATTATAAGGACTAATCACATGAATAAGTGATCTTGGCTTGGGCTCCATTCAGCCTCTGATGTCTTGAAGGGAGTATTTTTTCCTCTTGGTTGGTTGATAGTTTTTTAAATCATGACTTAGGAAGTGTTTGAGTGTTTTTTCAGTTTTTGTGTTCATCTTGGTTCTGATAGCATGGCATTTTTAAATTAAGATCTTTGCATCCAGTTTTTCCATCTCCAGAAGGAGTCGTATGAAAAATATAAACTTATTATTGCAAAACAACTGGAATATTTGACCTCTTTTTTGAATTTACAGTTGTTTGAAGGAATGATTGAAACAGTGACTTTTTCAGTTATTAAAAAAATAAAGAAATATCTTTTGTGGAACAACAAAAAAGTGGTAGAGGAACAAGAAGGGAATTTTGTGAGCATTAAATGAGTTCTAGAAAGTTGCCCTTTCACACGGAGAACAATGTGTTTCATTATTGTCATATTTCTAATTTACTTTCACAAAGTTTTAACAGAATAATATTGTGGGGATGGTTTTCCCCTTAACATTTTCTGTTCAAGATACTCCCTCAGACCCAGGAAAAATAACGTGCCATAAACACTCTTGTTGCTAGAATTGGGATTAGGTGCTGTTCTCCTACAGCAGTGATGTCTTTAAATTATCACACCTGGAATGTTCATTTTCTACAAAGCCTTCTTAAATCAGTGGTGAATTTTTCCAAATATACCTCTGAGCACTCTCACCTTCTGGGTTTACATTCCTTTGAGGATTTTTTTTTATGGTTTTGTTTGAAAATCTTGGTTTTCATGGTAAATTTCCCCATAATTGGCTGAAAATTTACTTGCAAAAGCAGCACTTTTTACCTGGAGCTGAGAGAGGTTCATGGTGATGCATAGGAACATCCCTCAACTTGAATGACCAGCTGGGGAAACAAGTTACTACACAGTTTTACACTGCAGCTGGAAAATTTGCTAGCTGCTAAGCTATGGATATAGGAATTTGCTAGGTACCATATATCTCTTCATTTCTTTATGAATTGTAAATTCATAACCGAAGTGTGAGAATCTGTAACAAAGTGATTGTTTTTCTCCAAGGCTGTTCAATTGGAATCATCAACAAATGTTTGTAGCAAGGCAATACTTAATATCTATCTTTGTAAGCAGTAGTTGAAGTTGTATGGTTTTTATAGTAAAACTAATCAATTAGGTGTGAATTACCATGTAAGTTAGATGTTTAGAATACATTAGTTGAGTGCTGAGTGGTTTTGCCATGCTGCTGGACTGTTCCCTAGATCTTCATGATTTTCTAAGTTAGTTAAAAAACAAAATGGTGACAGAGTCCTGGACATTTAAAATTCCTACCTTAGGCATATGATCAGTGTGAAATATTTATGTACAAATCCTGTTTTGCTGCAGCACTGTCTGTAGGCTCTTATGCACCTTTTTCGAATGATTTTGCCACGGTGCATTTCAGTCTGAATCCTTCAACTGTATTGTAAATAGAATAAAACTGTCACTGGTTTAAGTATCACCTTGTAGTTTGGATATCAAAGTTTCTGATTGAAAAAGAAAAGAAATATCATCCTTGCTGAAACATCCTTATGCTGAGGGAAAATGGCATAAAAGGGGATCTAAAGCTAAAGTGCAAGTAAAAAGAAACAAATGATGCAGAGTGACAGGAAACAAGGTTCTGGCAAATCCTAGCTGGGAGCATACACTGGTAGAGACATACAGAGTGGAAAAACCCCTATGGTAGTAGCTGGGCTGAGGCATACAGTAAAGAACAAGCACAGGGCATTGCTACAGCTCATGTTCCTGTTCTGAAGGGTGCTTTACGTGTTGCCCAAGGGTGTATCTGTTTGTGTCACTGCAGAGGATAGACCATGCAGTTCTGCCTGAGGCAGTCCCCAACGGGTTAGCTCAGGGGCACTGCTGGCAGCATGACTGCCTCTGCTAGCGGGCTGATGTGGGCTCCAGACCCTCTGTGATGGTGGGCGAGCGGTTTCAAGGCAGCTGGTGCTACGTGTCCTGCAGTGGATGCACTGGGAGCAGGAGCTGAACTAGCCCGGGCAAGTCGACAGGAACTGCAGTCATTATCCTGAGCAGACATCAGCTCAGAAACGCACCGCGAGGCTGGTTTCAGGAGTGCTTGCTTCACCTGTGCTCTGAGCAGGGTGATACCTTGGTGAGCTGACTGAACCTGCTGTTTGTGCAGGTGCATTACCACATGTGCACTGTATTTATATAGGGAATACAGAAGCTCTGTCTGTCAAAATTCTCGTGGTGTTTTCAGTAAAGATTGGGATGTCCCCCCTGTACGTTGAACCCCAGCTCTTTTATTAGTGCTTACGAATCTGTATCCTTCTAAGGAATAAAAAATAATTGGCTTTTTAGAGATAGGGAGAAAACTGAAGTAGAGAGTTAAGTAGGTTTTGTTCCTTGTACCGTGCAAGTAAGGGGTTAACTTTATAGTTGTTGTCATTGCATTTTGCAAGGCTTTGATTTTGTGTTATACAAAACACAAGAAACAAACATGGATTTTGTCTTCAGGTTTTATAATTTCAGTGTTTCAGCATGCTTTCAGGTCTGTATCTTTCAAATAAGTATTACGTTCTCAATGGTTTTTGTCTGAATTTTTCATTGTCAAAGAATCAAACTTTGCCTGCTATTGGCAAATTGAAGCAGTCAGACAAAAGTGAGCTGTCTCCATCTCTGTTGTGTACTGGTATTGACTTTCAGCTCCGGTGCGAAGCCTTGTGTCACTCCTCAAAAGCACTCCTCTGGGTGTGACTGGTTTAATAAACTTGCATTCTTAAACTGCTGTCACGCAGCGTATAGCTTTAAGAACACTAGAACATAGAGACGCAGAAACAGAAAAGCCCTGTGGGCTTGTTCTACTGACAAAGCTTACTTTATTTAAAAAAGAAAAGCCATGGGTCATTTATATTGTTGTGTGTTTTGAATTCATCATCTGGTGTTTATCAAAAAGCAAACCTGACTCGTTTTGGTATGTTTGTTCTCTGTTCCTTAGGCTGCCTTCCAGGAGAATGTTGGGAGACAGGTATGGTGACTTTCCTCAGTCTTCATTCAGTAGTGCCTCCGAGGTTACTGTAAATGTCTAGTACCCAAAATCAGAATGAGACACTGTGGCTTTGGAGAAATTGAGTAAAAGGATGTCAAAAAATAATTATTTTCATTACCAGCAAACAAGTTCTTGTGCAGTATTTTTCTGAGGTGTGAGGTTTATTTTAGTACTCTAGTTTTGGAAAAAAATGAGCTTTCTGGTAGTTCCCAATCATTCTGAAGAGCAAAATCAACCTGTATGACAGCTATTATACACCTCGGAAAGTGCAAAGCTCTCAAGGCAGGGAAATCCCAATTTCTTGTATTCTTTTTTTGTATTTAGTTTTTGATAGACCGTTTGAAGTGTGCTGCACAGTCTTTACTGTGGTTGGCAATGGAACAATGAACTGGGCTTAAAAAGTCTTCAACTCACTGTTTGCTTTTGTCTGTTGTACCATAACACAGTCACAACCACCTAGATATTTAAAAAAAACTATTACTTTTGGAGGTACCAACGTGCTTCAAAAGTAAGTATTGTGGTAGGTTCCTGTGTAACTTAGTGATATTTAAGTAGTTAAAGTGTTCGCATTTGCAACCTCAGAGGAAAAGCACGTAGGGTAACGACTGCGATCTCAAAGCTGAATATACAACTTTTAGAGGAAAAAGGGAGGAAATGGTTCCGTCAGTGAATTCTTGTGACAGAGCTGGGCATAAGCATGATTAAAGCAAATTTTGTTATCATTAAGCCATTCATTATTAAAACGCTGCATAGCTTTCCCTGATATCATTCCTGAAGATCTTTATGTGGTCGGATGTTATTCCTTTAGAACTATGGGTGTTAAGTGATTGTGTCCATAACTCAGGTGTGCGTTTCTAGATAGAATTAGGTTAATAGTAGAGAAAGGGTGCAAGAAGGCTAGGAGGAAGAGGGCAGGTTTTTTTGTGACCTGGCCTAACTAGGTTTGTGATAAGTAGAATCCGGCGTGATTCTTTCCTGGCCTGTAGTTACTGCCGTGGAGAGCTTTAGTCATCACACAGCAACTCAGCCTGATTCTGCTTCATGAGGTAAACACCTTCCTGTGCCTGCAGCTCCAGGTGAGATAGGGCTCCTGGGTCCAGCAGGTTTAGAAATGCTTCCATGTAGCCAAGATCCTGTGGACTACAGTCTATGTTAGTTTATTACCCAGGAAGTTTTCTCATTGGCTTGGCTTTGACTCCCAGTTCAAACCTGTCACTGTTGGCAGAACTCACAACAGTTTTAGATTATATGTCAGCATGTGAAGGAGGAATTTGTAGGGAAATAATAAGCTCCCATGGCGTGAAGAATGCTGTCAGTCTCCAGTTGGTTCCTGCAGAAATTCAGAAGTTTTACTTGGTAAACTCTCATTCCTTACTGCCTAGGAAAAGGGTTACTTCATCAGTAGGTACATCCTCTGTAGCTCTTTGCCGGGATGTAATGTGTTGAAAGAGGCACCCTTTCTCTGAATTAGAGCAAGCTAAAACAGAGTCTCCATCTGAAGTAACAGCACTGATACTAACTAGGTGGAGAAAAAGTTGACCTCACTTACTTCCTGGTTCCTGCCTGCTCCACCTTTGCAATTCAGCCTCCCCTAAATCCAAGGGCTTGCTTTTATGGCCTCAGAAAAAGAAACCATGGGAATTTACACTTAGTGTAAATGAAAACTTTGAAGAAGTTTTATTAAGCATAGATTATGTGAAATGCACATGCTTCTGGTGAGATTGACTTATTGAAGAAGTGAGATTTGGACAGAATGGAAACTGAGCTTTTCTCCTAGTTCTGGCTCACCTGTTGGCCAAGACCTCTATACTTATGAATTTATTGTCAGGAATTCTGCTGTCTCACTGGTGTGCACTGTGGCAGCATGACCCTCAGTGAGATGGCGTCAAATGGGCACACTTACAGCCAAGTAATGAATAGCAAGGTCCAGCTAGCAGCTAGAATTGAAAGTGTTTAGCTGTGATTTTCCTTATGTATGCCATGTATGCTTAGGTATTTCACAGTACTTCTTGTTTGGCTATAAATCATACTGAGGCATTTCTTGTGTATATTTTTAACCTTAATCAGTGTTTCATTAGGCTTTTAGAGGGCGTGTTCATTTTACCTTTGTGTTATTAGGGCATGCAGATAGTCTCTTGGCTATTCTGTCTGTTCTCAGTTCAGTCAAATTCCAGGCCTTGGTTTTTTGGACTGTTTGTTTTTTCCAGAATAAGACCTTTGCAGTAGCTGGCAGTTTCCCACTGCTTGCAGTATATACTTCTTTAATTATTCAGGCTTAGATCTAGAGATATTTTTCTACTATTTTTGCATGGCTGTATCCTAATGTGGAGGGGATGAGTGAGCTGTAAACAAACAAAAGTGTATCACATCCAGAACCTGTACTTCCACATAGCCTTATTGCTTAAATATCATATGATTGTCCCTTTTGTAAGCCAGTGTAGTGTCTTTCAGTTGGCAGTTTTCCATTTGTACTTAATTATGGTTTGTGGAGGGTATGCTGCCTCCTCCATTCCAAAACACAGCCTGCTGCGTAGGACTGTATTAAATCAGTCATAGCCAATCAAAATTCTGGATATCTGAATTGTATTGTGTGTATTAAAAGGGAAAAAATTGTCAATTGCACAGTGAGAAATGTATCTTCTAAAACCAGTTTTTTGAGCAGTGATGTCAGAAGTGTGATACTTCTGCAGGGTTCGGTGTTTAAGGTTTTGCTGGGAACTGGTGTTCTTTTTAAAACCAAACTATCCCCAGGTGTTTAGTTCATTAATAAGTAAGTCATAAAGTATATGTAGAAACAAATAGACATAATTGAACTCCCATGTATCCTACATGTGATACAGTTCTTGGTATCTAAATCTAGTTTTATACTTCATAAAAATCATAGCAGATACTTGTTCCCTCACATAAACTGAAAACATGTTTACACTGATAGTATTACCTTATAGAGAAATCATTTTTTGTGTACATGCATAATCATGCTTTCACCAAATGTATATTTGGATATGACTTGAAGGTGTTAAGATAGCTGCTGCATAGTTTATTATCTGCTGCTATTTACTTTGACTGTTTATCATTGACTCATACGTGAAGCCAGGTATTTTCCTATTTATATATCCAATATCCTGTATATCTTTATTACAAGTGATTTTACTATAAATTAGGAAATAAATTGGTTGGGTTTTTTTTCAGGGCTTGGAGAGTAGTAGTAGATTTGTTTTCAATAATGTTGCCTATTTGGAAAGTGTTTTAAATAACATTTTGTTATTTTTTTCCTTTTTCCTATGATGTTTCTAGGGTACTTTTCCACATGGCATAGACATTTTAACTGCAGCTGATTATTTTGCTGTTGGGAACAGAGTTAACTGTTACCTGACTATAAGGTAAGGTTCCAAGCATTAGTTTTCTTAAACATGAGGGATCTCTTTTACATAATGAAATATTTGTCTGATTGTTCACCTTACTGAACATTGTTTATCACTGTTGTTTCTGAATAAATTAAGATTTAATTTTTCTTATTTCTGCATCAAACTGCTTATTAGGTATAAGACAAGGTGAAAATGTGACCATGATTTCCTTGTCTACGTGGAAGAAGCAGCCAAGAGGCAGTATTTGCAGGTGTCACGAAGCTGGCTAGGTTAGAGAGGACTGAGGGGATTTTGATGAGCTGTAGTAAAAGGAGATACTGTTATAATGGGAAATAGACTCTGATGTAGGTAGCAAAAAATAAACTAACAGCCATTTAAAAATACACTTTGCACAAGTTGTTGGATTTGTGGTCTGTGTACAGACCTTTAACTTGAGTGCTTATGTTTCACATAGGTAGCTCAATGAAAAGTCTAACCACAATATGCAGTAGTGTTTGAAAAAACAAACCAATCCCTGCAGTATGGAGTCTGCAAGGAATCTAGTGGGGAATACTGGAAATGGTGCGATGCTGTTGTAAGTCAGTGCCTTGTCTTAGAATACTGTATTCTGCTCTAATCAGCTGTCTGAAGATACAATAGTGCTGAAGTCAGGGGAATTCAGAGGCAAGCTGGTGCACAGGATGACTAAAATGAATGTAAGCGTTCACTTCCTCATGGGAAGATGAAAAGGGCTGAGGGCTGGGTTCTACCTTTAGTTGCCTAAGACAGGCAGTCTAGCCTGGGTGTCTAGCCACTCTCCATAGGCAATGCAAAGAGGCACCTACAAAGGTGATTCAGACCATTATAAGATAGGTCAGATAAATTGCTCCATGGAGTTGCATGCTGCTCAGGAGCCAGCAGGTTGAAAGGCTTGGAGAGATCATATTCTTGGGGAATATGAAATAGCAAACAGGTATATGACGGTTTATGCCCCATTGCCAGCTTTGTGACTTCCAGTGAGGTTTTGGGGTTTTTTTAAGATAATTTGCACTGGAACCCTCTGTCTTCTCCTTGACTATATTTTTAATTAATCTGTCCACCTCCATATTGTCCCTTTTGTGCATTATCATTTTGGTCTGTATGTGTCTTCACCTTTTGCCTACTGTCATTCCTTGTGGGGTGCACACCCTTCTCCTACACTGCCCCAGAGCTGCTGCCTCTGCCCCAAGATGGGGAAATGCAGTGCCTTGGTCCATGCTGCTCTACATCCACTTTCAAAAGTGGGACTTTTGGAAGTCTGCCTTTTTGTACTAGTAGAAAATGGAAAATATTCAAAATTGACAAAGCAGGGTTTGTTTTTTCTCTTTTATAATTTTGGCTTGGAGATGGGTCATGTTCTCCTTACTTTTTGAGAGCTGAATTGTTTATTTCTTTTCGTTTTTCAAATGCTCACTTTTTTACTCCTTTCATTGCAATTTCCGTGGGTTTTGTAGGAGTGTTACTTATCTAAGCGAAAATATTTTTACTCTTGATTTCTTTCCTCCACACCTGGGCCTTCAAATTGGGCAACAGGAAGACTAAATTTGTAGTTTCTGTAAAAATAATCTTAGACGTCTAGTGCCGTGATCCCTTGAAATTATGTTCTGTCTTATTAATTGAACCCTTCTTTGCAAAGCATTTGACATCTCATTCATTATATTACTTTTAAAAGTGTTCACCACTTGTTCTGTAAGCAGGATGTTATTTCTTGTATCAATTCTTAGTTATTTCCTTATTTTCTGTCTGAGTAACATCAAAAAAAGAAAAAGTCCATAAGCATATATCTGGCTGCACAGAAAACATGTATCGTTATAATGTGGTAGGAAGAATGGACCTTTCTGATCAGTATGCCTTAAGGTGCTGTAATTGTTTATGTAGCTGGAAAAAGCTGCTTGAGGTTCATATTCCAGATCTGGAATCTTCGGTTGGCCTTCCCCCACCCAGATAAAATGATCTTGGGACACTCTGTGCCAACGTAGTGTGGCTGTGTGAAAGGAGGCTGTGCAGGTGTGAGGGTTGGTACTGCTACATTCCTTTGAGCAGTAAAAGCTCGAAAAGGATGTGCAGATTTCTCCAGATGGATTTGGTTTTGGTTAATAAATGATGATACGTTCTTGTAGAGAGGCAGTACCATATGCATTCTTATATTTATGTGTGTGTTTATAAATAGTTACTAATACCCTTTAAAATTGAAATATTTTTATGCAAGTTTTTCACACTGGGTGCCCTTTCAGCTCAAATATCATCATTTGTTCTGAGGATGAGAGGTGGAAGAAAGCCATTTTGTATGAACTGGGATTAAAGAGATAATGCAGTCCCAGGAGTTCTGGGCTTGGTAAAAGCAGAGTTAAGGAAGAAGCTTCTTAATCTAAGTATAGTGTGATACAAAAAATGTACCAGAACATAACCAGGAAGGTTAGACTTGTATCCCAGGCTACTTGCATTAAATACTCAGTAGAGTACGAAAGATGAGAATAAAGTTATAAACTAAAATGGAAAGTGGGATTGTGCTATAGACGTGGCCCAAGAGATCAACATTGATGAGCTGAGCGAGGGAGCTCGGAATAAAATTGTTGGGAAAAGTGGCGAGTGCGAAAACTAAGACTCAGCAGTTGTGAAGAAGAGAGGAGAACTCAAATAAGGCAGGGTCAATCTGTCTGTTATTTTATGTTCTTCCAGAACAGGGAAAGGAACCAAAGAACAATAAATTTTACTATTTCTCTTCTGGCATCAACAACCAGTTAAACCACCTGTCTAATCCCCCTCCGGGGCTCATAGCAGTAGTAGATGTACTTCTATACCATGTATCGGCTCAAATGACTGAGGTCTCTACTGTGGATCTAAGGATTCCTACTCTTCTGATGAATTGCGTAGATACCAGTATGGTAACAGGCAGCACTATTTGGTTTTTGTTTTGCTTCTAATGACACGCACGTATATTAATGGAACACTATTATGGTTGCAAAGTTAGTCACTCGAAAGATTAAGACAGGTGACACTGAGATAATCCATGCCTCCTTAATGTCGTCCCTTTATGCAGACCGTTCTGACACAAACGCATTCTACTGATTGTTTAGCTTTCCAAGGTTATTGAATATACATCAGGTGTACTGAAAACCCATTTCTCTTCTGTTGACCCTAGCTTTCAGTAGTTGGTGTTTCTGAAGATGGGAAAGCAAGTGTGGCTATCAGATTAGGTAATGATGCAGGCTGCGTAGCTAATGAATTCTGGTGCTCCCTTAGGTCTTAGGTCTTGACTCTGCAGCTGCAACATTTTTTGTCAGAGTTGACTTTTTCTGTATACTTGATTTTTAAAAGGACAAATTGAAAACCCATATTCATTTTGGACCATTGTATTTTTGAAGATACAGCACATTTCGGTGTTTTAATTTTGCCGTGCTGTGGATTGCATCATTAACATTTCTCAATCTGAAATAATTGTATACCTTAATATACACATCCAGATTTTCTAGAATGTAACAATGGGAATTGAATATTTCGTTTTGCTGTCATTGCTGTCAACCTTCTTATATGTATAGGATTTTCTGTAAGGAATCTGAGAGTTTTACAAAAGTGATTTAAATGTTTTTCAACAATTGTGAACTATTTCCTATGGTAAATTGAGCTGCATCTCATGATTAAGTGATATTTTTTGGTTGCTTTAAAACTAGAGGATTTAAATCTTAGGAGCAGCTTGTGTTAAAATGCACACAGATGCTGATTCTGTACTCTTCATGGACATTTCTTTTTCAGTGTGTATATTGCTGGCTTTGCTCAGTACACACAGCCTATGATTGATCATTTAGTTAACATGAAGATTAACCACTGGGATAGGTAAGTTCATAAAGTCTAATGATTAATATCCAGGAGCTTAGTGTTCTGCATATCATGCTTTCCTAGATTAGTTCTGTAAATTTCATTTCTACCAGGGTTTGCAATAGTATGTGACTGAAGGAAACTGGACAAGTCATCTATACCTCCCTAGTATATTGTCACTTAAAACATGTTTATGAATTCTGTCTTTTTGCCTTGACCTCAATCTGTTAATAGATTAATAAAATACCTTTATATGTTAAATGGTGCATGTGGGGGGTAAACACCATCACCATACAATTATCATAATTAAAGTAGATTTCATGCATAGAGATGGTGCTTAGTCATATTCAGTGTTCATGAAGATTAAAATACGTACATATAACACAGATGAGATTATATCAGTGCTGATAATAGTTTGCATCATGAGAAATAATAACAGTTTACTGTAGTGTCCCTGCCAATGCTTAGAATGAGCCCTCAGGTTCTACCATCCACACTTAGGTTTTTCTTTGTCTCTTTCAGCAATAATTCCTATTCACATAGCTAAAAGCTAGCTGTAGGCTGTCTGTTTGGGCCACTCTTGGGTTTTGTTGGCTTTTTTGAGGGGGGTAGCATGGGATGGACAGAAAATACTGTAATTTTTAATATTGCTGGGGTCTTAATTTTGACCTGATATTATTTTTTTAATCCCTTACTTCTACTAAATTGCTAACCCCCAAAAAATGCAAAAATGCTTTTTTCATCTTCAGTGTTATTCGAGAACTTTCAACGAAGGCTCTGCATAACCTTACTCCACGGGCTTCTGAATACATGGCCAGCGTGGGTAGGTAACAAATAAATCCTGCATCATGTGCCACAGCAAGCACTCAGGCTTATGTAGCAGAATGTATTTAGAACATTTAAACATGCAATATGACTTAATAAAAGTGAGGGTTTCCCCTGCACCTTTGTGACACTAACAGCTTTACCAGTTTTCAGATTTTATGCAGCATTTATAAGATACTGCCAGATCTTTTTTTGTCTGAGGACTGCACTTCACTTATCCGGCTACACTGGACCCTACCAGTTCTGAGATGAATAAACGGGTGTAGTTCTGTTGCAGCAGCTCCAGCAGCTTGCTTTCAGATTCCTAGCTTTTGCTTTGTTGATATGTCTTTGATGTCGTAAAGGGTGGGGGGAGCTGTTTTGTCTTGTCCAGTCTGACATCTCCAGAAGAATTCCTCTTTGACAGTTGTGTGTGTAATCAAATATTTCTTAGCATGAACTCAGGCTCCTTAGCTTGGCCCACTTGAGATTCTGAGGATGTACCAGCTGCTTTTTAATATGGCTGAAAGGCTGCAGCTGACACCCAGGTGGATCTGTAGTTTCTGATCTTACCAAGGCTCCCTATAGTGATCTGAGAAGGTCGCAGTTTACATGGAAGTAAAATTTCATGGAAGCACAAGCCTCATTTCCCTTAATGCTCAGCCAGCCCAATGCCTAATAACAAGTATGTGATTTCATTTGCTGCAAACAAGGAGGTAGCTGTGAGTACAAAATTCCTTGTGGCTTAGTATGCTTTGTCAGAATTTACTTATATTTTTGAAACTTGTTTTTTATATGATGGCCAGGATATATTGGCCTGAGTTTTCCCATCTTATTTCTAGGCAGACGTGGTTACATTTACAACTATGATCTATCACTATCCTTTGTTTAAAAAAAATAATAAATTATTTCATCTCTTTCAGTTTTGCCAAGACTTCTGCCTTTATCAGTAGGCACAGATCTGCACACACGCCATGGGGCAATTCTTGCCTGTGCTGAGATCACCCATGCACTGTGTAAACTGGCAGAAGAGAATAATAGGTATAAATGCAAGATTATCTAAGACTATAAATTTTCCTTTCATGTCTGGTCTATTGAAAGCTTCCTGAGTATAATTATGGAAATCTCCATGTTACTGAACTTCTTTTCTATTGAATTTTTGTTTGTTTTGATCTGTCATGCCAAGCCTTCACCTTTTATTCAGTGATGTTATAAACTGAAGTCTAAATTCATCATCAGGAAAGTGGGATTATTTGCTGCCTTACTTGGAGAGTTCAAAGTTGTAATTTAAATACAGATTATCCCCTTTTCCCTGTATGTATGCTGCCTTCCTGGTGAGGGGACAGTCTTGTCATCAGTGTTGGAGAAATACCTCCTCAAGCAGCTTGTTGGACTGATTTAATTGTTGCTGCTGAGTGTGGTCCAGATATATAGATATATCTCTATATCTCTCTTATCTCTGTAAGGGTGTATGTGTGTGTACATACACACATATTACGTATAAGTGATGTAGCTGGAATAATTGACAAAATTATTTGCAGATGTCTTTGCTTTAATGTTGTGATTAAGGAAAGGAGTCATTTACCTTTTCTTTCTATCACAAGAATCACATGTGAGAAATGGTTGAAGATCTCTATTGCAAAAACTAGAATTTGGAAGTTATTATAGCAGAATTATATACAAGCATGGTGTAAATTGGGATGAATGGCTGTTTAGGATTAAAGGCATTGGAAAATAAGACTCCAGAGTGCGACCTTCACTGAAGTACGGTTCTCTAGGAGTCAAAGTTATATGTACACTGAAGAAACATATTTAAAAAAAACTCCGGACTTTCTGGGTTTTTTTTGTTCTACAAGTTAAATAATTACTCTCTGATAAACCTTCTGTATTTTACTTCTATGAACATCTTAATGCAGTCACGCAAAGATATTTAAAGTGGTGATTTCAAACAAATTTAATGTTGTTGTTTGTACAAGGTAAATATACTGAGATGAATTAAATAACAGATACCAAAAATGTGCACTGATTTTTATGGCTTGAGTTATTGACAAGTAGCAATTGTATTTGCCAGCAGTGTCTAGCAAAAGAATTTGTGTTTTCCCTTTTCAAGGCAAAAAAGTTAGAGAAGATGATGCAGAGTATTTTTAACCATAGGAAATACTTGAAATAGCTGGAAAAAATTACGGGCATGTTGGAGTCCAAAATTCAGCTGAGCTGAGAAAAGGTTATTGGTTTATTAATGATGATAATATTATTAGGAACTGACACTAATTTTTTATAGTCCTTTAAGAATGAGTTTGCTGTGTGATAAGGAAAGGATTTATGTCATTATGTTTGAACTATTAGAATGAAATATTGCATATTTCTGTTGAGTGTAATTTGAAAAGCAAATTATTGGTTTTGCTTGAAAGTACAGTGAAATCATGGAAGAAAACCTATATCTAGCATGATTAGGAAAATAATCTTAAAAAATTGTGTACCTTTACAGATCTATAACACATTATTTTGATGAAAAATCATTGGAGGGACTCAAGCAAATCCATGAAGAGGTGTGTATAAAGTATAAATGTATCTTTTAACGTGGTATGTTGTATTATTTTTAAACAAAAAACCATTTACAACTTAGCTGCTCTCCATCTCCTTTCCTCTTCCCCTTGCTAAAAGGAAGCAATCTCACAAACAGTAATTTGGACACACGTTCCAAATAGCTAGATGTCCTTAATCCCATTATAATTTTGTATTTGGTCCCTTTCTGTTCTGCCAGCCTCTTAGCTAAGTCACTTTCTCTGTTGCTGCTAGCTGTAGTCCTGAAATACCACGTGGGGTTTTGCTTTGGTTTTCTTTCCACTTTGGTTTTCTTCCCTCTTTCTGTACACACGTACTGGCCATGCAGGTAGATAATATGGCTATTGCCTTAATGTGACCATGTTCAAGAGAGATCCCAGTGAGTCCATTCTGTACTTTCTGTTCTTCTTTAACAGGATTTCATTGCTAAACCTTTGCATCCATAATTTAGCTGTTTATAGACCTTGAAAATTGTATTCTGTATTTCAACTGATTTTGTTTATCTCTACTTACGACAAATGAAGTCTTGTTCATAGCAAGTTAAAATGCTTCTACAGAGATAATTTTGCCTGACTTGCCCCTTTAATTTTAAGTCATGCTGTTGTTTTTTTAGTTTTGCCTCCTATTTCTTCACCTAATGGAACAGACAGTACTTTATCCAGGCTCCTACTTCTTTCCTACAATATCTGTAGTGCCTTTAGTCTCAGTTCCGATGCGCTAAAGCTGTCAGCTTTACTCATTATGCTTCAAAGTACGCAGCTGCTTGCTTAATGCTGTGCATAGGTGAAAGCTCCTGGTACAGGTTGAAAAAGTATCTTCATCCTTGTTTAACTTTCTCATGTTGAAATGCCTGAAGTCTCAGCCAGCACTATCTATACTGTTACAACGGCCTTAATCCGTTATGATCATTTTAGAAGGGCCAACTGTGGAAAGCAAATGTGTTTTTAAAAGCCAAACTACCTTCCAGAGTATGTGCAGGAGCAGCTGGGATTTGGAATTAAGACAACCAGTGCTTTATCCGTGTGTTAAATTGATTTTCTTCATACGTAAAATTCAAATGGCTATGGAGAGGGCTTTTTCTTTAAATATTTTCCCTTTCAATTCTATTTTTAAAATAACCCAAGGTGTTGCTTAGCTTACAGTATATAGGCATTGCATGTGAGAAGGAAAAAGGAAGACACTTGTATCAAACTCACTTTGCTAATAGTAATGGTGGTTGTTTTCTTTTCCACTAGCTTCGCAGTCGCCAATTGTACAGGTAAGAAAATAGCTGCCAAAAAATAATTATTTGCATTTTGAATTAGAAGTAATGAAAAGAGTAGGATCCTGAGGGTGTTTTGGGTTGTACAAGCTAGTTACACCTACCATAGACTGCCAGTCTCTCGCAGGTCATCCAAATGCAAGTGCGTGCATTCCTTTGGCTTTGTCTGCCTATTACAGAGGCTGATGTTGTTTTATAATGGTTGTGGGCTTTAGAGAGTGCGACTCGCAGGGCATGTTAGATTAGTGGGAAAGTAGTAAGTACTGGTCTCAATATTGTGATAGAGGCAGGACAGAATGTGAACCAGAATATGCTTGCTAATTCCTGGCGGCAGCAGTGTGCAATGAATTTCTTTCTCATTATTCACCTGTGCTGTAGTACTTGTATGGTTCAAATAGGTTTATAGAAATGACCTTCACCTAATAAGTTAATGAGTCCAAAAGGTATTTATTTATTTATTAAAGGAGCTTTTGTCTAAGTCCCAGAATTACTTTCTTCATCCTGTGGAAGGAGTAGGCCAGGAGTATTACAAAAGGTTCCATGCAAGTTTTTATCCATTGCACCAAAGAAAATGTAAATGAGTTTCACTGTGTTGTTTTTCATTTCCTCTTTATTAAAGCTTCCAGAAAATAAAGGCAGTTTGCCGTACCAGTACTAAGTAACTGTTAAGTAAACGTGAACCAAAGCTAGTATGTGACTTCAGATTTTCTTCCTAAATTTAAGGAAATCAAAACACAATTAATGACTTCTGTGCCTTAATGATTATATATACAGTTTTTTTCCTGCTTTAACTGGCAAATTCTTTGAGCTTCTGGGCAGTTGGATTCCCTTCTTTGCACACAACATATCTGAAAACAGTAAAGTCAGACTAGTGTTTTTGTCTAATTATTAATTGTAATGTAAAAATTTTAATGCAATTTTTTATATCCTGAAACTTTCTGGGGAAAAAAAATAAAAAAATAAGTTAATTTTATTTTATAAGGGTCGTACACACTGATGTGTAACTTCCCTTCCTCCTCAGTTAGCTTGTACTGGCACATGGGTTTAATGCTGATACTGTATATTAGTGCCTTTGTGGGTGGCTGTCTTGGCTCCCATAAATTCTTTAATGTCAGGGTGGAGCTTGGGTGTAATTTGTTTTTGTCATAATGTGCACTTCTTGCACTTAATGGTATTTATAAGATGCCTACAGAAATGTTTTCATTCTAGATAAGACTTCTAATTCAACTCCAAGCAAAATTGATTCACTGCTGTTTATTCTAATGCTTAGGCTGACACAGAGATGTCTACTACAATCCATATTTTAAAATATCGGTGTGCATAACATTTTAAAATAGGACAAGAAAAATAAACTAGGTTATAAAAACAAACCAGCAATATGAGTATTGCTGGGCAAGCATTTAGTGAAACAAGCCAAACTTGTTTTGTGATGAGTAATTATTGCACATAATATTCCAAAGATTTCCATTTGAGAAATTGCTACTGGGAATTTTCGGTGTAACAACATCTTGTAGGAATGTTGAAAACCTGTGTGTTTGATTTGTGCTTCTAGCTTTTAACCTGCATTCAGAAAAAGCATCAGGCCACAGGTCTCAACAGTTTATTAGCTACTTTGCTTTCACTTCTGGCAACAAACATAGCTTTCCTTTTGTGGACTGCATGCGTTTTAATGCTTTGGTCAAGCTGTTTTCAGATACTGTGTTGGCCTGCGAGAAAGGGAAAGGAACTAAAGTGTAAAAATGCTGTGATTTAAAAAAAAAATAAAATGTGAAGTTACAATTTATAACTTGTAAGCTGGAAAATGGGTTGTGAGATTCTTCGTTGTCTAATGGTTAGGATTCCATTGAATCCATAAGTACCTCAAGTCAAAAAAGATAAAGCCGAAGTGCTCTGATGGAGACCTTCATGTAGCTGATGATCTTACCTTCTTTAGCAGCTCTTGCTATGTCTTTGACCTGATTTTCAGTGGTGGCCATGAATTACTCTTCAGATAGGATGCAGTTCAAGTTTTGAGTCCTGCACAGCCTCTCAATTTTGAGGATACATGAAGCAGTCAAATTTGTTTATACTAATTGTAGAAAATCCTGTCCTCTACTGGATTAACATTTTTTAAAGACCAGAAGTATCTTTCTGTCTTCTTGTAGAAGTTCTTTTCTGGTTTTACCATAGTATGCTGAAAAAGGAGGATGCAAGTCCAGGCACAACAGTACTTCCTTCCATTAGTCTTGACTCTGACACATTTGAAGCACGAGTTTGTCTTGAGGAGCTGGTTGGTTTAAGAATTTGCATGCATACTTCCAGTGCGGTATTGTACATTGAGCCTGATTTTCTGTATTAAAAGGGCTCTAGTCATAGCAAGTCGTATGCAAACCGTGTCACTTAGAGTATTTTTCCATAGTGCCTGTTTTGTGCTCTATGGGTAATGGAGTTATAAAAATGGAGCTATCTTTTATTTGCTTCAAATGTTCCTTTTGTATATAAAAACCTAAGACAAAGTCTTGTGGCATGTGTCATCTTAAACTGTCTTACTTGGGATAGGAATTATATTTTTAATAGGAATAATAATGATTTTCAATAGGAATATATTTTTAATAGTAATTCTGTTAAGATTCCTTAAAAAAGCATCATCTGATACAAGGTTCTTGACTGAATATTCAGCTGAATAGATGTTAGGAATTTTTTTTACTTCCTTTCTTGTACCCAGTTCTAAGTCTGATAATGTAGGTCCTAATACACAGGATTGGATAACAGGATACTGCAGGGTGGGTATGGAAGTACTGCAGATAGATATATTGCGCTTTTGTCAGGTAGGTGCACTGCAGTTCTGTATTTCAGCAGCTCTTCTATTCATTGGGCCCTCAGGGTTCCCATTGAAGGTCTGACAGGATGCCCGGTGTTTGGTAGCAACTCCCACACTGGATGATTCAGGTAGTGCGATGTGCTGAGTTTTGCTCTGATCTCATTCTTGTAACATATGAAGAGACTGTCTGCATGTATTACATGGTCAGCTACGTGAGACAAGCAATTTTAGGGTTCTAGAAGAGCAGCCAGCCTAAGTTGGACTGTCATCCTCAGAGCGTCAGCCTTCCAGAAGCATAGGGTAGCCTGTAGGTGTTGACAGGTGCTAGGCAAAAGAGAAACTCCTCTCATTTCAAAGACCTTTAAGGTAGCAACTAATCTTGATGGTTTCAGGGCAAATGTGTTTCTTGGCAGTCATCTTCATAAGAGGTTTTTAGGCATATTAACTTAATCAGCAAATAATTCCAGCCCTGCAACAAAGCTCATCTTGACAATTCTTCCAAGTTTAAATTATTTTCTGCATCCAGTAGCATGGTGGTTCTAGGAGGTCGGGCTTTACTGTGCTGTGAAGAGTTCTAAGTCTCAGAGGTATATCTTTTTCCTCCCCTGTATAACTTGTGATGAAGCCATTTTGTACTTCCCAAGCCCAGTAAGTATGTGTAACCTGGACCTTTTAATGTATCTTGGTTATATTTGAGACAGAGTTCCCGTGGAAAATCATAGAATAGTTAGGATTGGAAAGGACCTTAAGTTCCCATCCCCTGCCATAGGCAGGGACACCTCACACTAAGCCATGCCACGCAAGGCTTTGTTCAGCCTGGCCTTGAACACTGCCAGGGATGGAGCATTCACAACCTCCCTGGGAAAATAATAGGTTACAATTCATGTGGAGCTGAAAATCCTTATTGAAGAGGTGTTTTTAGCTACTTGGAAATTGAGTACTTGTGATTAAATCTCTTGAGCTGTTCCAGTAGTTCTAACTTCAGGTTCAGATATTTATAAAAATATATATACTGACAGCTTCTGTTACTGTTATTTATAATCCTAAAGATGAATTCTAAGCTTCTCACAAAAGGCAGGTTTTAAATAACTAAAAAAAATCAGGATCCACAAGCACAAAAATACCTTGAGCTTCGATGTGCACTGGAAACAGCACTGGCATTGGTTCTGATTCAGGCCTGCCTAATTAGATACAAGCATCCTGAGGTCAGTAATCTTAATTCATCAGCTCTACAAGGGATTGTGTATTTTTATTATATTTTCCACAAATAAGTTGTGACTCATCCTAAGCTGTTTCTGGAGAGAAGCGTTGCTGTGGAAGTGTACATAGGAAGGAATGCTTAGGAGCTCATGGCGCCTGGGCACTGCATCAGTCAAGGTTCAAACTGAATTAATAATTAAACCTTGAAACAGGTACATCTATTAATGTGATATGCAACTTGTGGATGTGTCTTTGGAAATAAAAAGAGAATACTGACAGTACAGCAAAATTCTGAATCTCTGAATTAGGTAGATCCGTATCTTTTTAATTTAGTGAAATACTGTAGAGCGAGATAAAGTTAATGGAAAGATGCGCATCATGCTTGACAAACTAAGCACTGACTGAGGGAAGATCTAGGATTCTGATAGAATTCTCAGTTCTTGAAATTGAAATATGTATGAGTTGTGGAAAAGGAGAAAACTGTAGATACACTGATGGACGTACTGTGGTGTGTAGGCAAGAAATAACTTCAAGAGTTTTGCAGAGGAGAGCACACAGTATCACAGTGCCTTCAGAGATGGATTTGATTAATTTCTGTGTTACATGGAAATCTTACTATGCAAGTCACTGTCACCATGCTTCATTCTTGCACAGGGACAGCAGGCTTTGGTGAAGCTCTGAACTCTGAAGTTAAATTGAGTTTATGTAATGCCAGAGGAAGGGATAGCTGTCAGATTATTAACATAAGAGTAGCTCTAAGTGGCCTCACTTCCTTATTGGCGGTGTGCAGAACTGGAGAAGAGCAGCCTTTATGACTCAGTTTTTGCTTTGTAGTTTGCACAGAAGTCTGTATCTGAATCCTTGCATCAGCAGACTCTGTTGCACACCAAACAAATTTACAAGATCATTATTTTATACTCATTTGCAGTAAGGCAACAGACAAAAGGCAAGGAATGGGTGAGGACAAAATGAAGGAAAAAGTAATGCTGAGGAGGAAGCAGGCCTTGCCACATCGTTCTTCTATTTTTGCCGCTGTCTCGACTCCTTGCATCACTTCTTTCTTCTCTAATTTAAATTGTTTAGAAGCTGGAGAGCAGACAACATGGCAGGAAGGTGGGGTAGATAATACAAAGACCTTATCAGCATGGTGATGTGGAATCTGTGCTTGCTTCCTATGATGATAAACTGAGCTGTGGATTAGTACACTGAGTTTAATACATTGATTGTCGAAAGCAAAAGTTTCCCAATGAAAGGGAGTGCTGATCTATGGCAAATGAGAATATTGTGGAGTTGGCGTCTCTGTATTACCTGTCAAACCAATGCAAATGTTGAGCAGTCAGAAACCCAGTGCATGTTGCAAGGAGGCATCTACTTGTAGGGAATGGAAAAACTTGTTTAAAACGTTCAGGCTTTTGAAGCTCATATAAAAGGGTAAACTGGAGAACAAAGTTCCTAAGGGTTGTTAAGGTTGCTAAGTTTGCCTTCTGAGCATAGCTACTAATTTTATTGTGGGGAGGGAGAGGGAGAGGAGGGAAGAAAAGGTTTTAAAAAAGCCAGCCCCAAACCAAGCAAATAAACAAGAAGTCTTTGTTGTTCCTCCCCCTTGCTGGGAGTTTCTGCCAGAGCTTGGCCATGCAAACAGGTGATTAAGGGTTTGGCACACCTCAGGGAGGAAATATTCCAGCAAAAGTGAAGGGAGACAAGAGTAAGGAGCTGAGGGAAGAAATATCCAAAGGAAGGGCAGGGGTCAAAGGTTCATAAAATGGAAAAATTAAGCCACAGAGGGTGACACGGAGCAGAACGCCCCAAGCAGTGCCCACGGCACCGTGGGGATATCCATGTAAGCAGCAGATACTGCTCAGCTCTGGGAGGAAATGTCTCTGCCCAGAGACATGAGAGGCTAAAGGATGGAAAGAGGCACTGCCATTGCCAGGATGCTTCTCTGCCCACTTTCTGCCCAGTTCAGACTTTCTCCTCCCAGCACTTTCAGCAGCCAGGCTAAGGCTCAGGCAGGGTTACCTGGCCTGGGTAAGCCTGAACTTGAGACCATCCTTGTGTAACGCTCACTCACTTCAGGAGGGTCTGAAGCATCTTGAACCATTTGTTTCTCTCCCTTTTCTGATGTCCTGGAAGTTTTTACCCCCTTTTTTTCTTGTGATGATGGATGCAAAATTAGTTGGGAGAGGGCTTCAGCAGGGAAGGAGATGGTGAAGAGAGAAGGGTGAGAAACTTATCCAAGGAAGTAAACCAGTTACCATTTGTGAAAATGGCAGCTGTAAATTAAGTTGCTGTTTAATGTAGATTTTGTTTAAAAATTGCATGTAATTGCTTTTTAGTTGTAGAAGTCAGAAACTTGTAGAGACTGTATGACTGAAAAGTCCCGTGGCAAGTCCCACAGGTTTGGAATGCAGCTGAAAAGAAAGAAGAATGAACTTGAGTCTCAATTATCCACATCAAAAATTAGTCTAGGACCACAGTTTTGCAGAAGGAAAGTTAAATACTCAGGGAGTTTTTACATAAATCAAGCTGAAGTCAAGACAGCAGTTGATCTAAAAAGAAGTGTTTTAGAGTTGGTCAGATACAAACCTGCAGGTATCGTGTGATCTGCTTTCATTCTGAAATGGTTTTGAGGGTTTTTTCCTCACTGGGCAATGCACTTGGGTTGCTTGTGGTAGGTTATTCTCTGATGGCTCTTTCTGCTTTGCAGGGGTTTAGGTGGAGAACTGATGAGACCAGCTGGTAAGTATCACACTGGGGTGTGAAAGCAGAGAATGTGCAGTCATGAATTCTTCTGTTTTCTCTTTTCCAGTTTGTTTTGCATATGTTGTGTTGAAGGCATAAATCAGGCACGGTAATGAAAATAATACAAAGCTTGGAGGCCAGGCAGAAGACAGGAACACCAGAAGCTTGGTTGCCAGAATGCTTGTGAATAACTGAGATAGTTCTTGGGTTTATTGTCACACATTCTCTCCTTCCATTGTTACATACACTGAACTTTCTTCCTTCATTGGTTTACTCATATTCCGCTCCGGAAGACATACAACCTGTCCATTAAGGCAGATGCCATCATGTAACTAATGATTTTATCATCATAGGTGTGTGCAGAAAGACTAAAGACCATATAAAACCAGCTTCTGGAAAGGGTGGTATTACAGAAAATATGATAGGTTGTTCACATGGATTTTGAAGGTTGCTATATGTAGAACCTCTGTAAAAAGGAAAGGATCAGCAATGCAGGAAAAACTATCCATCCAGGTAGCCCGAGTGGGTAAGGAAATGATGCCAACTTGAGTTTCCTGCTCATGGGTTGTATGAAGTAAGTACTATGTAGCAGAGTCTGGCTTTGAAGGTGTGAAGCCATGCAAACATAGCGGGTAAAGGAATTTTAGTGCCAAGATGAAATAAAAGGGGTGATGGGGCAAGAAGGATTTCTGCAGTCTTTGAGTTTACAGTCCTGTGACATGATAATGCAGTCTGAAGGGATAGGTAGGTTTGGTAACATCTTTTAGCTTTCAAGCAGCTGAATGTTTCATGATTTTGGAGAAGTCCAAATGACAGTATTTTGGCATGATACTGCTGTGTAGGTGGAATAAGAGAAGAATTGAAAGTGCTCCACAGATTGCCTGCATGTCTAATGAAGATGATGGTCTCAACCACAATAGAGCATAAAGAAGCATAGAGAGCTAAGGAGGAGCCCTAAGAGACTTGGTTTTAGTCACTGTGCTTAACCTTGTCTGTGAATAAATATGAGAACAAAGAATGGAGTTTGCGCCCAGGGAGCCTGGCTGTGTGGTATTACCATAGTGAGGACTGAATTCAAGAGTAGGTTTGGAGCCCAGTTAGTTGATTATAAATGAGGAAGATGATGAACTGTGTACAGAGCCCAGAGGAAGATTCAAAGATTAGGCTGTGGGAGGAGCGAAACAAAAAAGGTGGTGTTATGTGGTGGCTTGTTCTGTCCTTTCCCTTCTCTACCAATCTTCCACCATGTCTGAAGCAGTCAGATAGGGAATGTGAATGTATAGGGATCTGCTGTATTTGAACTGATCATCAGGACTTCAAAGATACTGTGTTCACCCAAGTGCTGAGCTTCCATTCAAGAGTGCAGTCAATCTATGTATAATAAAAGTTTGCAATTTTTACTCTGTTAATCTCTATTCCCAAAACTAGCCTTGAAACACTAAGAAAAAAACCCAACCCTATTCTGAAAGTGGTTTTGTAATCTTAGAACTCATGTAAATTTGTAGATTAAAAATTATAAGGACTTAATTAAGACATTTTCTCGTATTTAAGAGTCTCAAAGGAAATAAAGCTGCATCCAGTTTTACAGCTCCTAGCTCTGTGCAGTGAACAGATGCCACTCCATAAAGGTCCAAAAAATTGCTAATAAGAAGCAGAAAACCTTTCTTATATGTTTGAATAGATTTTAATGGCTGTAGTATTATCCTTGTCCAAGTTGGTTTACTATCAACAATACTACAGAGCCATTTACAGGCTGGTATAGAAATGAAAAGGTGGCTCATATATACGTGTGCACCTTAAATGGCAGAGCAGGGGGAGACACAGCACCAAATAATGTATTTGCATGAATAGTAGAACTAACTTGCATCAGAGAACAGATAACTGTTCTCAGGACTGTGTATGCAAGAACCACGAGTGTCATTTCCTTTCAGTTTCTAATTTCACATCTTTTGGCCTTCTATTAGTTTTCTTCCATTTCAAATTAATGCTAAGGTAAATTGTTGTCATATCTTCAGAATTGCTGCAGTGTCTCGTTCGTGTTTATCAGTTATCAAATTTACTTTTTTTTTTACAGTCTGCACTTTAATTGAAAAGTTGTCACTGTCAAAAATGCCCTTTAAAGGAGATCCAGTAATCGGTATGTTGTATTTTAAATAACCTTACGCTGTCTTTGCAGTTAGTCATTAACTGAAGCATTAACGAATTATTATTTGAAAGAAACAGGATTAGTGAGGTTGGGTGGCCTAACAAAAAAATATCAATAAGATACACAAATACTGCAACAGATGGGGATGTCACTTGAGGAGTTGTTCTGTAGCTGTTTACTAATACAGGGGTTTTTCCTGTCAGTTTTCAGCATCTGCAGTGTTTGCACTCTGTCTGTTGTAAACCAAACCAGAATAGTTACGCTAATTGAGAATTACAACCTTGTTTATTTTGGAAACCCAAGGAAATATGTCAGTGTGTGTAATTGCTGGTCTTTGTAAAAAAATAATCAGAATGTTGAAGTTAAGAACATATGAAGGTTTAATGCCGTTTATATTCTTTACTGTTTCAGCTGGCTGGCAGTGGTTAATAAATGACAGTCTAAGAAGTCTCACTCTTGCTTCAAGCACGGCACGACAGCATATAAAGGTACTGTAGTTTCTCCTTCATGCAATCACATGAAGTACAGTTAGAAGTCTTTCTGCTTTCTGTTGGTGGTTTATTTTCCATGGAATCTAATTGATTCTTGGGTGTTTGTTCCTTAGATTGGCAAGAAGGGTTATTTTTTTAAGAAAAAATTGAATTTCTCAAAATTCTGCTGGACTTTTTTGATTGATATTTGAACAGCTATCAAAAAAGTTGCTTTTGTTGGACAAAGTAATTGACTGGTGCTACAGTGATAGTGCCCAGCAACAATGTGCTTGACTTTTCCATTAAACTCCATTGCAAATCCTTTTACTATGCTCTTGAGCTACTTCAATTCTGAATATTAAATCCATTTATGGATATGTTTCATGCTATTTTATGTACATGATCTTAACCCCTCCAGTCATTCATCTTAATCTTCCCATATACCATGACAGTCTGATCTTGCACTCTTAAGGGCTCTACTGAATTATAAAGATGATTTTTGTCTTCCCTGTTACAGCCATCACAGAGAAATTTGAATATAACATATTGTGTTCATTTTTTTAGGTTTTAAAAATAAGATAAAATAAGCATTGCAGATACCTGGTAGCTCATCTTTTAAAGTCTTCCTTGGAAGACAGAGTACACTGGAATGTATCCAAATCGCTGAAGAAAATTAAAAGATGACATTCAAATTCCTGCAATATTCTTTTGGCATTAGGGATTTATTTAAGGAGCTTGTATGTCTTGTAAGTGGACCTTCTAAACCAAGTTTAGAGGAATTAATTATACACTTTAGGGAATTTTGACTTGTTTGGTTAACATTAATTATTGTTGAGCAGTGTTTACTAAATAGAAATCCTCACTTGTTTTCTTTATATACTTTAGAAAGTAATAATTTTAAGGACAGTGCTCGAGACATTGAAAAGTGATCTTTGTTCTTGACATACAGGGTACTCTTTCAATGTAACTTAATGCATTTAAGGTGAAAACCATTCTTTTTAGAAAGTGAAGGCTATGAGCAACCTGTTACAGTGGAAGGTGTCCCTGGCTCATTGCAGGAGGGTTGGAACTAGATGACATTTAAAGGTCCCTTCCAACCCAAACCATTATGTGATTCTGTGATCTACAGGACTTATCTATTAGAATTATCTAATTCTGTATATTTTGCTACAATAATGTCTCTAGTAATCAGAATATTATTTAGATGAATCTTGGTGGGGTTTTTTTCTACATCCTTGGTTTTGCATAGAGAGCAAATCTGAGGTGTCTGATGGTAGAAGGAATAAGCTGCACACGATTCCTGTGTTCTTGTGCCTCTTGTTATTAATGTGAATGGAACAGTGCATATTTTTCATATGCTCTCAAATTTATTATAATTTTGGTCAGCATTATATTATTAGTGGAAAAGTATAATTCAACCATAAATTTTATGAGAAAACTTGTTACATGCTTTTTGAAATAGCAGCTGTGCTGGTTTTATGTTCTGAATCATGACCGAAGCCACTCTAAAGATTAGAGGTTCAGGCATAATACACAACCTGTGATCCTTTCTAAACCAATTAAGGTGGGCACACAAGGATTATGATACTGGATATTTTGGGGGGTTTGTTTATAACCTTCAGTCCATGCTTTTTTTCCCCTTTGTTTCCTTTCTGTAGCTCTGGTTTGTTTCTTGTAATCTGGCATCAATACATTAAAGATGAAGTAGTGACTTCTGTGTTTTAAAATATTGTGATATCCTGTAGGTCGTTTAACTGAACTGAAAATACAGTTGATACTTTGCCATTAATTTCTTAAATATTAATTTAGCTTACTGGTGCTTTTGAAGGAACAAGAGTAAAATCTGGTTTTTTGTTTTTCTTGCATAGGTTTCCTGTTCAACTGTTCTTAAACCAGTATTAGGAAGAAATAAAAAGAAAGTAAATGTCAATGGCTGAAGGGAAGGACTTTTTAAAGAAAATCCACTCTCTTTTTCCTTAACCCTTTAATTCTAAGCACAGTTATAATGAACTATAAACTTAATGTAAATATATCAAGTTCACAGTTTTGCCCTTGTTGCAGGAGTCTGCTGTCTCTGCACTGGCTGCGCTCTGTAATGAGTATTACATCAATGAAAAGGGAGAAGCTGATTCAGCTCTACAGGGTAATGACTCATGTTTACAGTAAAGGTGGAAAATACTGGACTGGACCTAACTTGCACTTTGGGAGTACTGGGTAGAATGGGGAGGAGCATCACTAATTTTAAAGGACCTTAAAATGCTTCAGAAATGAGTGATAAAACCAGTTGAAATACAGGCAAAATTTTTTATCAGGCTTTCTGAAATGAGTTAGAGAACAGAATTGTGGATTGGGAATTTTTGCTCTTCTAAAAGATCTCTGGTCAGCTCTGTCTTGTTTATGCTTTTGTTCGGCTTTGTACTGCTCTAAAGCCTCTTCCACACATGATGAAAAAAATAAAGTGCCATTACACATGCAGACTTTGCAGGGAAAAAAAAAGAATATTTTCATCTCTATGCCAGTAAAAACTATGTATTTCATGACCATTAAATTGTGTATGTTGTAGGACTGAAATCCACTGTTAAACATCTTCCCCATAATGTCTGATGTGTGCATGTATGAGTGTTAGCTACTGTGTAGAAGACATTCAATGACAATGCAGGTGCCTTAGGTAAGAAAGCAGGTCTAAACATGATTAAGGGGATTAGATAAAAAAGCTTTTGGTAAAATTTAACCAGTTTCACTATCACTTGACAGATTAAAATGAAAACACAAATAAAAGATACGTCAGTGATTCGGCATTCTGAATCTCTCCCTATAAGACTGCTGTTTTATTGAATCACTCCTGTTTCCTCCATTTGTTTTCACTTTCTCTTTATTTTTTTCTGTTTTAGTGTGTTCTGGTTTGGTTTTGATGACTGTCTCTTTTAATATTCTTTCAGGATGGGTTGTATTGAATTAATATTGTAGACGCTTCATAGGCCATGTTTTATGAAGCTGAAAACTCTTAGAAGAATATTAACATTTGCATTACCCTCACTAACATAATTACGAAGTAGTTACAAGTGAAGAGCTGTTCATTTGCTAGTTGTCATGTCTTAATTTTATGTCATTTGGCTAAAATGTCAATCTTAAATTTACATCAGTCAAAGGGAAGACTGTCATAGTCGTATTGTCTAAGATCATCTTGCTGTCTAAGCAAGCGTTGCATCTTCCTATGGCCTCAAGACTCTACCTTACGCTCCAGTGGTTAGGAAAGTTTTAAATAATGCATATGCTTATGTGAAGGTATTGCTAACCTCTGGACAGGGAACTAGTTTCCTGCTTTGAGGAACTAGTTGAAACTTGCCTATTGCATAGGGATTTAAAAAAGAACAAAAAAAAAATCAGTCATAAGTTATGATTAATGTGTAGTTTCTTATGGTAACTATTCTTTCTTCCTCTAGCAAATATTGTTCACTTAAATCTTAGATGACATTAAGCAATATCACTATTAAATAATTGCCCTCGGATCTGTGATTCTTTTACCGTGAAGATTGAAAAGTACATATTTAGTGAAGAGATGAATCACAGAATCAGATTGTTTTGGGTTGGAAAAAGTTCATCCAGTTCCAACCCCCCTGCCGTGGACAGGGACACCTTCCACTAGACCAAGGTAGTCAAAGACCCATCCAACCTGGCCTTGAACACTGCCAGAAATGGGGCAGTCACAACTTCTCTGGGCAACCTGTGCTGGTGCATCACCACCTCACAGTAAAGAATTTCTTCCTAGTATCTAATCTAAATCTACCTTTTTCTAGTTTAAAGTAATTATGCGTGTCCGAGGAGTAGTGCTCTAGCCCTTTCCTAGGGCTGAAGCATTTTCATGGCCTTTCTTTGGACTTGCTCCAACAGGTCCACATCCTTCTAATGTCAGGGATCAAGAAACTTCCTGCCCCTTTGCAGTATTGTAATAACCAAGTTAGTAGGTTTTCCTCTATTCCCTGTCTAAAGCAGTCTTTAGATTATGTAACTTGCTGTTTAAAATGGATATGTGGTTCCAGTTTCTGACATACCTGGTGATGTGCTTGTCTGTTTTTCAGCCCCATTCCCAGCCTGGCAAAAGACCACTGCAAAAAAATCAAGACCTCTTTGTGAGGAGACCAGGAGAGATGAGGCACACTGCCCATAGTACACTCATTTGTGTAGGATTACTGTATGCTCTTCTTGCTCGACGCCTATCCCAAGCACTCCTCCCCTCCCCACTCCGGCTATGCAAGACTACACACAAGCAACTGTAGCTGGTCTTGGCTCCACAGACATTTGTGAGACTGCACTGCAGCCGTACAGTCCTTTAGGTGCCATTTCTGACACCACTTTTATTAATGTAGTGGCTTAGGTCAGGACAGACTATGTGCACATATGAATTACTATGCCATTATTGGATCCATGAGAAGGAGTTTGGGTGTTGCCTTTGTGAAAGAGTGATTCATGATGTGAACGATACTACAAAGTTAGATAAAAGTAGTTATTTCTGCTGCACCTTTCCATGTAGACAGGAGCAGAGCTTTCAGCAGTCAGGAGGACCAGGTGACTGAAGGCTGTGGCTCTGGCCATGAGACCTTGGTCCCAGAGCA
>JBCJKH010062984.1:0-10671 GCA_039877255.1 Loriculus beryllinus
ATCCCACTTTACTTCCAAGAGCCAGCATTTTAAGCAGAGTGTCATCAGTAAAATAAAAGGGATAGATAGCCACTAAACATTAAATATTTTATGATGAAAAATAACAGCTGCAAATTACTGTAAACCTCCTGTGGTACAATAGAAAAGCTTGATTTGAGATCCTTTTGAGCTCCCTTTATTGCTTTTTTGTCAGCTGTATAATTACCAGGTTTTTAATCAGCATTTGTTGCTTTCAGTGAATTAATGTCTCACATCATTTTACTGATAATGTTACTGCTGCCTGGTTTTGTTCTTATTGAACAGACTTGATTGATTGACAGGGAAACAACCTTGTTCAGAAAGAGATCCAATCTACTGCTGATTTATGTTGAAGACTGAAGACACTCTGGCTTTTGGAACAACAAAATTTGAACAGTACTGTTCAATTTCAGTGACAGATTTTCCAAAGTATGATTTTAATAAGTTACAAACAATTTGGTATGATAGTCAATAATTTACATACAACAGACACTTTATATCTTCACAACTGAGGCACCATTCATTACATACTGTAAATCCTCAGGTTTGCCTTCTAAGACAAAGGTCAACATCCTCAGATACCATTAATGCACATAATTTCACTGAATTTTAGAGAACTAAATTAACATAAATCCAGTTTAAAACTGAACTGTTGAGAGAATTTACATTAAAATGACAGACTATTAAATATTACTGAAGTTTTCCAAAGAAATTTCAGCAGCAAGTTATACACTTCAAATGAAATTTAAGATTCCAATGAAATTTAAGACGCAGCATATTAAGAATGCTGAACTTATTTAGAAGAAAAAGGTCTTTTTCTTTACACTGGATTAGCAACTCTTTCACAGTTTAATTAAACATTAAAAAAAAAAAGAAGGAAATGTAATTACAAAATTCTATATTCACTGCTATGAGGAAAGTGAAGCTCTTTACAGAAAGCTCAAGGATACAGTTCTTGAGAAAGGTCCCTTTGAGCCCAAACTATTCTAAGATTTTATGATTTTGGAGTTTGTAAAGAAATATTTTTACTTTTTTCTACCTTCTCCAAGCTCAAGTTATGAATACCTTCCAAATGACTAGTAACAAAGATTCCACATCCAAAACTGCAGTGGTCTTGACTATTAAAGTGTTTGGACCACTCTGAAAGAGATCTATGCCAGTATCACATTGATCTTGATTACTGAGACTAACTTAATGTATGAGTTGGTTTGGAAGCTGCTAACAAGAGGTGTCTTTCAGTGTCAGTTTAGAAAAGTGCACCCTCATTTTCCATGGAATTACACAAAATAGCTATAATAGGTTCAAGAAAATGTCACTCTATACCAGTATCGTGTCTCCCAAAGTAACTGGCACCAGACATAAAGAAAAGAATATAAGACAGATGCAAGCATGTAGCAGCACTTTTTGTCATACATTGTAGCAGGAGGCCGTACCTCTTGGCTTTTTATTCCACGACTTTCCTCTAATTGCTTTTTGAATCTGCACAAACTCTTTGCATTCGCAGTATGCTCAAGCAATGAGTCTTATGGTTTAAGAGTATGTGGTGTGAAGCACTATCTACCCCTGTTCATTGAAATCTTTCCCTCTAATTCACTCCTGCCTCCTACTGAGTATGAACAATCCCATAGTCTGACTTCTCCAGGATTATGTAGACAATCATCATCAGCTACTGTACAAGCTACAGGCTTTCTCTCATACTGCTCCACAGATTTGCTTTTCCTTGTGAATTTTCTATGTACATTTTTCTTTCAAGACGTAAGTATGCTGTGCGTTCACAATGATAAAACTTCCTCCTTTCCTGCCTTCCTTTCTTCATTCCTTCCCTCCTTCCTTCCTTCCTTCCCTCCTTCCCTCCTTCCCTTCTTCCCTCCCTCCCTTCTTTAACTTCACATTTAACTTCACAAAATTGATGCTCCTTTGTTTTCTTCTTTTGCTGATATTAGTCAGCTTACATACTGCAAGCATTTTAACCTACAATTTCGTTTGTCTCTGAGTTTGTCTCACAGGTGACAACCTCTAAATACTCTGCAGCTGGTTGCAATACTTTTGAATTGTGGTTGATTTCTTAATCATGATAACAAGGTTACTGCCAAGAATTTAATTTCAGTAAACAGATGCAGGTTCTAATAACACAGCTGTTAAGAGTGGCATTTGTTAAGAAATTGAGGGTGGGAAATATTTTCCATATATTTAACTGCAAATGAAAACTTATGTCAAAATGTACTTGGTGAGTCTGAACCCCCACTCCCAACTAATGTCTCCATCAGTTTGAAACTTCTGATTGTGTAAATCCTTAAAACCAAAATGATATGGGAAACAGAACTCTTTCAAATCCTCTGTGTTTCCAGTTTTCATACCTTGTGTCAAATTACATCCTGTCTTCAAACAGCAGTCCTTGGTGGCATAAGCTGTTCTGCTCTTCTGCTGTTCAGATGAGAGACATCGTCTATGTGACCACTTACAAATGCAAACCATGTATTTCAAGTCCACATGGCATTTCCAGAACTTAGGAACGTGGTGTCTCAATATTCATTTTTCTTCTCAGCCCAACAACATCAGAGAAAAATTTCAATTCTCCCATAAGGAAATGTGTGACTTTTTAGTAGAAAAGGAAGTACACCATATCTGAAGCAAACTATGGGTTATTTTTTGTCTTCTTTTTATCAAGATCTGCTTCTGGTTGATTGCAAAGCTCTCAAGTCAACATTTGACTTGAGACCCACTCTGGAAAATACAAGCTAGTGTTTTGGGTTGTTGGGTTTTTTTAAGTTGTCTTCATGGTATAGTTTAGTTTCAATAACTGCATTTTCCCCTCCTAATATCGCATAACCAAACCTCCTCCAAAGTCACGCATTCATTGCTTGAGTCCTGTAAACCAGTAATTTTATGCTTTGTATTGATATGTTTAAAAGTAATGCTGGTGTTTAATACTTGATTCACAGGGCTTGATTAGTATTTCCCAGCTCACATTAAACCTCCTTTGTGTATTTTATATTCAGAATTGACTACATTACTGACTCAAGCTCTATCTGTAGGCGTTAGCTATTCCAATGGAATCATTATACTCTAAGAGAAGCTCATTAAAATGAGTATTGTGTTATGTATTTCAGGTGGCAGCAAACTGGCAAAAGAAAGATGGAAAGGTATAAGAAGGCAGGAAGGTGAAATTAAATGAAATCAGTTGATAAAAGGCCTGGATGCTTTTTCTAAAATATTTTTCTAGCATTGTAACTCTAAATTTAAACTTTCCGTTTGAAATGTAAATAGAAGTGCTATTGCACCTTGACAAATTGTCTCCACTGATTCTCTTTTTTGATTGAAAACCTGGGGTTTTTACTATGTGTTATTTTTCACTAATTGTATCTACTTTTGATTTTTTTATTGAAAATATTTTTTCAGTTCTTTTCTTGCAAGACCTGGGGTCTTCAAATTAAACTACTCCTCACTTTACCGCATGTTTCTGAGCTTCTCAGCTACAGTTTGTCCAGGTTTGCTTTTGTTCTTAGGAAAAGCTCAGACTGAGCTCTCTTGGGACACAGCTGTGAGCACATGTAGGAGAAAAGTTGATTTGGAACAGATGGAATTAATCTACTAAGAGTAAATCATACCCGACAAACTTGATTGCCTTGTATGCCTGATAAAATGACTGGAGAAAGAGAGGGGAGAGTGGTGGTTATTTTCCTCACCATTGAGAAGACTTTTGACATTGTATCCCAGAATACACTTGTATCCAAGTTAGGCCATCACAGTCTGGATGGATGGACAACTAGATAGGTTGGGCTGCCATTCAGAGGGGTCTAGACAACCTGGAGGAGTGAGCCAACAGCAACTTTACAAAATTCAGC
The DNA here is from genome assembly GCA_039877255.1 of Loriculus beryllinus. NCBI lineage: Eukaryota > Metazoa > Chordata > Aves > Psittaciformes > Psittacidae > Loriculus > Loriculus beryllinus. The sequence continues at coordinate 3,864 of JBCJKH010062984.1, forward strand.
AAGGACCAATGCCAAGTCCTGCCTCTGGAAAGGAAGAGCCTCTTGCAGTGACAGGCTGGGAACGCCAGGTTTGGGAGCAGCTCTACAGGAAAGCACCTCAGGTCATTGGTGTGTAGCAGCTGGCAGCACTGCAGGCCAATAGCATCCTGAGCTGAATCAGCAGGAGCGTGGACTATTGATGGACAAAGAATACCAACCTCCATTCACACCAGTCACATCAAGGCTACTGCAGGCTTGTCTTGGGCTCCCCAGTGTAGGAAAAGCAAAATAAAACATAAACCGGAGCAAGTTCAGTAGAGACCAATTAGATGGTTATGGATGGATCTCTTGCCCTTTGATGAGAGCCTGAAGGACTTGGGCTTGGTCAGCCTGGGGAAGATATGACTTATCTGTCAACATCTTCTGTTGCCTACAAGAAGGACATCAAAGGGACAAAGTGAGGATTTTCACAGTGATGCATGGTAGAGTAGGAGGATTAACAGTCATATGCATGAGTTGAAAGGAGAGAGGTTCAGGCAACATAAAAGATATCTTTTCCCTTTTAGGCTAGCCAAGCAGTGAAGAAGCTTGCCCAGTTAGATTTTGTAGCCTCTATTCTTAGCGTTTACAAGACCCAAAAGCATCAAGCCTGGTCTGAGCACAGAACTGGCTTTACTGTGAGCAGAGCATTGGAATAGATGACCTCCAAATATCCTATGATTTTATATTTACATGAAAAAACAATATATATATTTCTGCCAAGTCATCACTTCAGAGCTGAATTTCTTGAAAGTCGAAAGACAGATGTTTCTAGTCAACTCAGTCTAAAATTAAATGGACACCTTGTCTGAAGATTTCCAGAAAAATGGAAATTACTATTAGTCAAGTGCCAGCTATGTCATCTTTTTTCAGACACTTACTTTTCTACTAGGTGTGCTTCAGTGTTTTTCACAAAAGATGTCAAAATACAGATCCCAGATCTATGGAAATCCTCCATGCAACAAATATTTATGATCATCTGAATGAACAAGGTAGGGAAATTTTAGCCTATGTTTTTTGTCATCTTCTCACTCTGCAAAATGCATATTAAAGTATTCACATGGACAAAAACTGTTAGCAGCATACCTCATACTTCTGAAAGATGAGAGCATGGGGTGCACTGTAAGTAAATTACATGCAGGAGATGCCAGGTCTTCAGAGGTTCCTGGATTGCATGGGATGGCAGTGAATGAAGCTGAAACCCCTAAGACTAGCATCATCAGAGCTTAAAGGCCCTTAATTTCTCACAGTGGAGGGTTTAAATTTTACGGATGCCACATCTCATCCCAGGCCTCATGCTGCTCATGAGAGACACAGGAGACCCTCTTGAACTGCTTGTGAGTTATTAGTTTGGCACTGTTGTCTTTGGCAATAGGAATTTTATTATCCGAGTTATTATTTTATTATTATGAAGTTAAAGTCTGTGAAGTTGTGTTGCATGAGAAATGCCAATTCTGTACAGAGAAGGGCAAGAATGTTATCTGCCTGGGGGAGAAGAGTTCACACAGGTTGTTTTTTGCATGTTGTAAGCTGGAAGTTGTTGCAAAAGAATGTCATTCTCTTTCCAATGACTTCTGAACTTTCTTTTGATCCTGGTAGTCATCCTTACTTTACTGTGTCTTTGTCCTTTTTTTCCCTTTCAAAAAATCAAAAAAAAACTTAACAATAAATAAATTAAACCTAATAACTAACCAATCTAACAATGAAAAAAACCTCACAAAACCAAACCAACTAAAATATCCCCACCCCCTATGTTAAATGCTGAACAAATGGTAAATTTGTTAAGTGTTTAATTCATTTCGCTATAATCTGATAGTTCCTTATTTTGTTTTACTTTTTCATTAATAGGAATCTACTGCTGCAGCTTGATTTCCATGAAGAAAATAGGACTCAATGTCTGAAAATGCTTTCAGCCTCAGACAATGCCAGAGGAGAGTTCTTGCTTTCCAGAAAACAGATACATTGAATACAATACGCTACTTGCTATGTTACCATGTTTTAGTCTCTCCATTCCTTTATGATATTTAATATAGTGAAAATATGTACATCTCTACTTAAAAACACTTCTACATATCTATGCATTTAAAAAGAGTGGAATATAAGGGTTTGTAAGACAACTTCCAAATTACTGAATGTGGTTATGGACTAAGGGAATTTTCTTCAAAAGTCCAGCAGGCTGTCAGAAGGAAGGCTAGAAATGGCTTTCATGGTGCCTTTGTACCATTTGAGTCCTGGGTTCTGAAGAGCTGTCTCACTAGTGTCGGGTTGACCTCTTGTCCATATTACTGCTAAGGAAGATGAGGAATGCTGGTGCAAACTCCACTTGCAAAGCTGCAGCTCTGCCTGGACAAAAGAAAACTCCAGGGAGACCTTATTATGGCCTTTCAGTTCTTAAAAGGGGCCTATAAGAAAGATGGGGAGAAATTTTAAATCAGGGCTGTTGCTGTAGGACAAAGGGGAATGGCTTTAAACTAAAAGAGAGGAGATTCAGGCTGGATGTGAGGAAAAGATTCTTTATAGTGGGGATGGTAAGATACTGGCATAGGTTGCCCAGAGAGATGATAGATGCGCCATTCCGGGAGACATTCAAGGCCGGGCTGGATGTTGTTCTGGGCAGCCAAATCTAGTTGAAGGTGTCCCTGCTCATTGTAGAGGTTTGGACCTTTAGATGACCTTTAAAGGTCTCTTCCAACCCAAACTTTTCTATGATTCTAAATAGAGAATACTGGGACTATACACCTAGAGAAAGAGGCACTCTGCATGTGAGAAATGGAATCACAGATTCATAGAATGGTTTGGGTTGGAAGGGACCTTATAGATCATTTAATTCCAACTCCCCTGCCATGGGCATGGGTACCTTCCACTATTGCCAGTTGCTCAAAGCCCCATGGTGCAAAGATCTATTTGGACCCAGAAGACTGCTTTCTTTGTTGAAGGGATCTGAAAATACTAAAGGCTTGTTTCATATTTCTTTGAAATACATAAAAGTTATAAGGCATCACCCTTCAGAACAGTTTGTTTTAAGAAGAGATTTGTAAGGTTTGGTTCTTACAGCAGGTATTTCAATGATTTATAAATTTCCTGTGGTCTTGATAGTGCCATAAATATGGATGCCAGAGGATATGCAAATTAATGAATTGGATAAAGTACCCCATATGTAAAAAAAATTTATGACTCAGTTGAACTGCAAGTGAATATTTATATTAAATAGCTTGGGTTACAAAAAAGATATGTGTAAGAAGTGACTACTTCCTTTCTGAAAGCTGACACCTCTAACATTTCTTGGCCATCACAATTTTTCAAGCCAACAATATAAGCATGAAAGGGACAGCAAACTGCTAGCAAATTCTTGCTTTGTTAGGGCTCTTTTTTTACATCATTTAACAAACAATGATAATATTCCTGCTTGACTTCCACTTAAAAAAGGAGTTTTCTGTAACAGATTCAGTGTGACAGATGAGGAAGGTACATAGCAGAAGTGATAAATGCAAATAAGGGTCAACATGCACTCAATTTAAAATGACAGTAAACAGTGTAAGTGCTTGTCACAAAACACATAGATCATAAATCTCATATTGTCAAAGTAAACCATGCCCAGTTTATATTCTCCTTTGTGACAAGAGAGGACCTGAGAAGAAACACTACAGACTGCAGTCCTCTAGACTTGTACAGCTTCTGTTAAGAATTGTAGCATAAGTAAAGTCTCTTTGGGGAGTTGGGACAGTGTACCTTCTAAAGTGAGACAAGTCCCCACTGTTCAAGGTGGAGCAATTATGCTGTCCTACCACGATTCCTTAATTTAATATTCAACATGTTTATTTTCTTGTCTTTCTTTTTTCTTATCTAGAACAGTGAATATTCTGAAATTAATCAACAGATACCAAATTAAGCTACCACAAAAACAACCTGCAAATTTAGCTAATGTTCTTTGTGAAAAAGAGCTGAAATGGGAATTTTTAGAAGCAGATTCATAACAACTTTGTTCATGTACTCTGATCAAGCCTTTTATATTTTTGTAGGCTTTATACAATGTGTATAAAAATAATCTCCTAGCTTGCTCTGCTGGATTCTTGATAGTACATCCAACCTCTGCACACATACTTGTTCCCTCACCTCTCCCTACCACGTGAGATTCCTCTGCACCTCTGACTAACTCAGCTTTTCTTTCAGGCAGGGTTGGCTGAAAAGTCCTGTACACCTACTCTTGAGCTCCCATCCATACTTAGGCCTGGCAAGAAATGTGAAGTTCTCCAAGAACCATAAGGAGATGCTGAAACTTGCCTGAAAATGAGATTACTGCCTTATGGCTTCAGTCAGAACATTTTTTGAGGGGGTGTGGATTGCAAGAGGGGAGTGTGAGTGATGCCAAAGCTAGACATAGAAATTAAATGAGAGGTAAAAGTCATGCTGCACTAATCAGCAACCATTTAGCTTCATGAAACATAAAGAAGCTAAGTAGAGCATATTGCCTGAAAGAGCCAGAAGGAGATAGATAGTTAATAAAACAGTTTCCAGAGCTTTAAGTGCCTGTGTCTGACTCAGACTGTGAGGCCACAGATTCCTTTTTTAAAATACTTACTGTTTGTTTTTCCCCAACGGCCCTGGCAATCCCTGAGGCCTCTTTAAACGAAAGTAGTGGAAGAGAAGCTAGTCTGCTCGCTGAATAGACCCTGTTCACCCACCTCTGCAGTAACAAAGACACAGTTCTTCCTTGCTCAGTGTGGACAGTAACAGCAGTACACAGAACTAGGTAGTGAACGCCAGCTGTAACTGTGTTTTGCATATGGCAAATTTTATATCTGGATCGTACAGATGCTTCCAGTGCAAAATGCATTTTTCTGTAAAGCAGAGAGCAATAAATGTATTTAAGTAAGGAGAGAAGAAAAGTGTGGAGAGAATATTTAGATTTATTTCACTTACAGTACACCAGAAGTCCACTGTTGAGTGTTAGAGTGCTGTGAGGTTGTATTGTATATCTTAGTTGAGTGCCTTTAGCAGGAAAGGCCTGTGAAGGACTCTAATTTCATACATACATCTTAATTCCTTTAAATCAGGTAATGGCTTTGTGCTTGAAAAAGATGTGTGAGCAGCTGATTCCTGAGTTACCAATGATAGTAATATTTTAACAGATGGGAACTTTTAGTAAGTCCTGAAATAATTACAGGACAAAACCTTTACGATTCTATATGAGTTTTTGCTTAATTATGGAGCTCTGATTAAAAAATAGTACTCAAAACAAACAAAAACCCACAAAACTTTTTTCCAAACACAAAGAGAAATAGAACAAATTTAATGACATTTCTAATCCTAAACTCCGTATTTTTAATCACTGAGGAGAAACATAATAAATCATATTTGTTACTTAAATATATATTTGGATGTTTGCCTCCTGTCTCTAAAAAAAGTGTGTGCCATGGTATTCAAAGCGTACCTAAAAATCTGTAAATACCTAAATAGAGGTTTGGGTATTAACTTTAGATGCACCCATTTTAGAGCATCAGTGATACTGTGCAACAAAAATATTTGAGAACAGGGATTAGGATGTTTATGTTCTCACCTTCAATCTCCTACTTCACACTTGGGTGTTTCAGTGAATGCAAACTGCCTTCCTTGTGGATATGAGAAGTTCATCTGTAGTCCTTTTGGTTATTCATACATATATTGGATACTTGCTAAAACTGTTATTAAAAATATCTAATTAAAAATATCTAAGCAAGGATCCAGATGTCTAAGGCATTACACGTGCACTGTTCTCCCAGTCTGCAACCATTTTATCTTCACAGGGACACAGTTTCCTAAGACACATTACCCAGTAAAGCTCATCAAACCCTTAATTTAACATGGAGCCAAAATCTGACATTGATGCATACGTCGCACTTCCACTGATTTCAAGACGAAATTTAGCTATTGGAACTTGACTTCTAAATTTGCCTTTCTTTTTGTTCTCACCACTGATGGTAACACCATTTTGTTCCATTTAAATACAGACATTAATATCAATTAACTTGCTGACTGCTTGACTCTGCTGCCCAATCAGGATAATGTGTCTCTACTAGTATTAATGTCTATACTTAATAATGTGTGAAAAAATGCAGCTGAATTTATTTGCCCTCAAAATAATACACTTTTAAAAACTGCCTTTACAGACTAGTTTGAACCACTTGGATAGTATCTTTTATCACTCTTTTTTTCCTTCCAGCTCTTCACGCTTTACCTTTCCTCTTTGAATTTGAATGTTTTTCCACTTTTTCAAATGCCAGCTAACACAGAAAGAATGCAAAATTTAATTTTGGGACTACCCTAATATACTTCCCTATTCTCATTTGGTTTTTTGGTTTTGTTTTAGGGGTTTTCAGGTTTTCTTTGATATTTTCCTGCAGATAAGCTCAGGTTTATCTTGATCTTTCTTTTGTTAAAATACAGTTTTTAGGGCAAAAATTACACATTTAATTCTGTACCTGTACTAAGCTATTAGCTTTCAGGAGAAATGTGTGTTGAATTACAGTAATACAAGAATAGCAGAATAATTAAATGAGAATAATACATTAGTACTTTTACATTTATCTTCCAGACCATGCAGAACAATTATGTTTCCTGAATCACAGGGGACCAGGGACCTACAATTAAGGAAATAATTCTTCTTTATTTGCTCCACAATCTATTTGCAGCTATAATAATCTGTACATAAGGTCTTTATTACACCTACAGGACTGTTTTCATCCCAGGCCACTTAAACAGTAGAATGAGTTAATATTTGAGGTTCCAAATGCCAAATGAAAAATCTTTTTGC